>OZ026616.1:85511367-85688867 GCA_964020975.1 Hermodice carunculata | reverse complement strand
GACATCACATTTCAACGAATCGTGTTTGCAAAACCATTATGGAGGACCTAGGACCGAGATCTGGAGCAAATAATGGGCTAGATATGTTCGACATCCTTGCCAATGATATCATGCGTTATGGGCAATTAACAGAGCAGCAGTTTTTGGATGAATTGCTACAACATGAACGGGAATTAGTGGAGATTGAGAACAGGAACCCAGCTATTGCCGCTAACCCGCTCCCACGAGACGACATTTGTGAGCATGAAAGACATGATGACGATCATGGCGGGCCTGAGTCAAGAAGAGGTGCCGTTGGCCGGTTTGTCTTTATGTCAAACCAGGACGCCGACAACTTTCTGAAGTAGAACGCAAACAAAAACAGAGTACAAAACCCGTAGTGATCGGAAAATATTCAAAGAGTGGGCATTGTCAAACAACAAGTACCGCGAAATACGTGAAATCCCTGAAATGGAACTGGACGCATTGCTGGCAAGGTTCTGCTCGGGTGTCCGCAAGAAAAATGGCTCGGAATATGAACCAGACATCATATCATCGGTTCAAAACGGCATTGATCAACATTTGAAAAACAAGAAAGTGAATTTTAGCGTTAAAAAAGACGCCACATTTAATCATTCTAAAAGAGTGTTAGCAGCGACAAGGAGGTCTCTGAAAGCACAATGGAAAGAAAACAAGGCCGAATCATTAACCAAAGAAGAAATACAAATTCTGTAAAGCAACGGAATCTTAGGTGATGCTAAGTGAAACAGCTTCTCTCGCTCTCTCTTCTATAATTTATCAGAAACGAGATAGAGTAAAACCGCAAATAGGCCTATTCATTCATTGTAAGAATTTTGACTGACCATCTTTTTCGCAAAAGCCTAGGCTCCATATTTTAATTTACATTTAAATATATAGCACATTGTGATTATGGCATTCACTCATACCAGCCTTTATTAAACCATTCCTTTCAGGAATGGGGATTTGGTACAGTTGATATTTGCGTTTCCCATTTTCGGCTAGGTGGTTGGTGCCGAAGGTTGCTGGTTCGAGACCCGGCCATTCCGTGGTCACAAAACATGACAGTTTTAAAATGAAATATTTGCATGTGAGGGACTCTATCAATCAATGAATTATGGTTACACTTTTAAATAACAAAATATTCAAAATATTTCTGTCATTTCTAGGGAGTCCAGATTCCTTACTGAACTCTGCTTCGTTGAACAGTCGCATTTTTTTAGGTTTAGACGGAGACAAGACCATACTACTTTATTGTGGGGTGACATTCAATTTAATCAAAGTTCAGGTGGTGCTGAGTACGTAGAATTCACGGGTAAATGTATATTTTCACTCTAGCATTGTTGAGCAATCCAAAAACGTTATGAAAGATTTTTAAAAATCATAAACAAAAGTACTAAGACAGTCCTATACACAGCTGACATGTACATACACCCTTGCGATCTTTTAAGATTTACCCCAAAATAGAACAAAGAAATTCGTAAAAAAATGCAAAAATCAATGGAGCATGACCATTAGAACACATCTGGTAGAGACTTATCCAAGGTACATTGCCACCAAGTTTGAAGTCGATCTGGATGACGGTTTCTTCTTGTCTAGTAAACTGTAATTTGGTACCATTCCGATGCAAACATTTATGAGAACTGTAATTTGATACCATTCCGATGCAAACATTTATGAGAAATATTCATAATGAGGTTATCTGATTCCACTCCAAAGTCTCAATGTTCCCTTTCATAACCCAAGTTTTTATTTACGGTTTTGACATGATGTCCCTTATCATTGCACTTTATGGAAAACCTGCAAACCTATTTCACTGGTTTATGATACAATGATCCACACAAAATTGCACCCGCATGGTATGACAATATTTGAGAACAGATGCTCTCGTCACCTCCTGGACTGGCACGATCCTGAGTTCAATTCCACGATGACATTCAGCTGTGTCTTGAAAGATTATGTTGGCACACAGGCGGACTTCGTTCAGCAATGTTCCATGATAATACAAATCAAGACATCATGCACCACATAAAGGTTTTAGCTTCGTATGGTGCAGTACTTAAAGCACCTTGGATGAAACTGTTTTGTAGTGAAGACAGTAATATTCATCACCTAAGCGTGGGTCCAAAGATGAGATCAACTATGCAAGCTTTGAAGAACATGATTGATGACCCAACTGTCATCACCAGTGGACGAGATGTCATTATTGCTGACCCAACTGTCACTTCTGGTGGACGAGATGTCTTCGTTGACAGTGTTGAAATTGGTGGCAGGCATTGCTCACTGATGGATCAGTTGCTGAGTCTCACCTGGTCTGCACGATGGCGCTTGCTTTGTGGAAGTGTTGTAAATACAGTTACACTTGTCAGGAGACCTGTCAGTCCCAATAGATGAGATTTTAACCCTTTCAGTGCCAAATTTGGGACTGAGTCAACAGCTTTTTTGCGCCCAATGTGCGCCGAGAAAAGCTGTTGACCTGGGGTAATCTCTCTGGAACTATAGGCATGCTGGTACCTGCATGAAAGGTCTTTTCAGGAGAAATACGAATCTGGGATCCTAATGATAATTCAGATTTGTCTGACTTTAGTTGATCGACTTGATTCGACGTAATTGGCACTGAAAGAGTTAAAACGGACAGTGGTTGAGTCAGTGCCTAACACGCAAGCGGAAAGAATCATGGCGCTCACGGACCACCTGGCGAGAAGGCCGCCAAATGCACAAATGAAGTTAACCGAAAGGAAAGTGAAGTGTAACAGTTATAAGACTATACGGTGGTTTATTATGCATTCCACTGGCACACAAGACGAGATGGTGAAATATGTGGTGGGGAAAACAAAAGCATGGCAAATGAAAATATAGCAAGAAAACAGATATCACAAGCAGAAATGCTTAAGAGAAAGAGACTGAAATTTGAATTTCAAAGACAATAAAAGAAAAAAATGGAAAAGGCAGTGAAGGAACTGGCGACGTCCAACTCAAGAGAGAAGTTAGATGTATTATGTACTAACATGGGTGAATTTACAACTGAGCATAGAATTATGTTGGAATGTTTTCTGAAAAAACATCACAGTTTTTCGGTAAATCGATTGACCATATGTGGTACGTTGAAGCAGGCGATGGAAATGGACACGAGGTTACTTTTATAGGACCTGTTGTAAAATTTACATATATATATATATATATATATATATATATATATATATATATATATATATATATATATATATATATTTGTATATGAACTTCAATGATGCGTTTTCATCGTAAGATTGTTAATTCCCCTGTGGTCATAAAGTTACACGCCTTCCAGACATTTCGGGTAAGATAAGTAACTGATAATCTGACTCCTTGGTATCTCATAGTCCTCAGCATTATCTTCATTATCCTGCGGTAAATAATATCCAATGACATATATATATATATATATATATATATATATATATATATATATATATATATATATATATATATATATATATATATATATGCATATATATACATATAAACATATATACATATATGTATATGTATATATATATATATATATATATATATATATATATATATATTATATTTATATATACAAGGCCTGTAACTTTAACGTCATGTTTATCACCTCAAAGCTGGTATGATTATTTTTCACAATTGTTAAACCACAATCAAGATGTGAATAAAGCACATGAAGAATTAGTAAATGTGTTCCTAAATGTACACGAGGAAGATTGCACACTATGCTGTGACGACCTTCCAGAGTATCTAAATAATAATATTTCAGAGCAGGGGGTACCAGCTGCTATTGCAAGCTTACCAAAGAAAGAATCTCCAGGACTAGATGGAATTGTAAGTGAAATGTTAAAGTCTGCCACCCTTAAATTAAGTCCATACTTAACACGATTGTTAAATGCAATTTTGAATATGGGGTACTATCCTGTAAAACGGTGCAAAGCAATATTAATATCTCTTTTCAAAAAGTAATGTTTGAGTAACGTTTTTACTATAATTGTTAACAAAAGACTCACAAATTGGGCAAAAGGAACAATATAAAATGTACGAAATCCAAGGTGGGTACCAAAGGGTCAATCAACAGTTGACCATATTTTTACATTATATGCTTCTGCACAGAAGTATTTGTCACGTCCTCAGGGTCGGTACTACTGCCTTTTTATTGATGTTTCTAAGGCATTTGACTCTATTCCTTATAATTTGCTCTGGTATAGACTCATAAACGAAGGAGTTCACGGAAAGTTATTAAAAGTGTTAAAGTCCATGTATGAAAAATTAGCATCTTGTGTTCAAACAGCAGACGGACTAACAGATTTTTTCAGTTGTTCGGTTGAAACACGGCAAGGTTGTATTTTAAGTCCTTTTCTATTTATAATTTATCTAAACGAGCTTACAAAAGAAGTAAAGAAATGTGGTTGCCAGGGTATCTGTATTAATGAAACATTTCCAAATCTTTGTTTATTGCTGTACGCAGATGATATTGTTGAACGTGCAGACACCATTGGGCGACTGCAAAAACTTATTGCTACTGTGAAACTTTATTCGAACAAATGGGGTTTAAAGGTTAATTTAGAAAAAAATATGGTAATGGTGTTAAGAAATGGCAGAAGACTTAAGCAAAATGAAACCTGGCATTTTGGTGAACATAAATTAGAAGTGGTCCCATATTATAAGTATCTGGGTGTTCTGTTCTCTTCACTTTGTGTATGGTCTCCTGCATTGCGTACATTAGCCTCCCAAGGTCAAAAAGCAGCAACCCTTATTAAACAGGTTTCAAGAAAATGTCAAGGTTTGCCTCTACCCGTTGCGATGGAAATTTTTGACAAAATGGTGTCTCCAATGATAACATAAGGAGCTGAAGTCTGGGGTTACAAATATTATAACAGTATTGAAACAGTTCAGATAAGTTTTTGTAAATACATGCTAGGGGTATCATCACATGCTAGTAATGCAGCAGTGCTTGGGGAGTGTAGCAGGCAGCCACTCTGTGTCATATATTTTAAAAGATGTATAAAATACTGGCTAAAAATCCTTCGAATGCCTGATTCAAGATCACCAAAGGCTTGTTATAAAATGCTCAAACAGCTTGATAAGAATGGCCGTGTTACATGGGCAACACACATCAGAAAGGTATCCGAACGCTATGGTTTTAATCATGTTTGGTTGTCTCAGGAGGTTGGTTCTGAGGACATTTTCCTAAATTGTTTTATACAAAGAGTTAAAGACTGTAATTTCCAATATTGGTGTAACGATACTAGAAAGTGATAAATTACGAACATATCGACAAATCAAATCTTTACTTGAACCAGAGAAATATTTGTCATGTTTAACAATACGAAAATATGCTATAGCCCTTACCAAATTCAGGTTATCAGATCACTGCTTAAAAATCGAAACAGGGAGACTTGATGTAAATAATAGATTATGTCAATTTTGTAACCTCCAGTCAACAGAGGATGCATATCATTTGTTGTTAATTTGCCCATGTTTTTATGATCTAAGACAAAACTTGCCTAAATACTACCTCAATTATCCTTCTAGAGAGAAATTTAATAATTTGTCGGTTTCACAGAATCCTTCCATTATATGGCAGTCAGCTATCTATGTATCTGGGCATTCAAAAGAAGGGAGACTATTTTGAAACAAACTTGTGTTTGAAATGTAGAAAAAAAATGTTCCATTACAATCGAGAAATATAATGGAGAATGTGCCACTCAAACATCATGATTTACTGTATGTATATTGTACCATAGGCCTGTGACCTGATAGTACCGAAATAAAAATTACTTACTTATATACTTACTTACTTACTTACTTCTGGAGTACATACACTAAGTATTCACATCCGCGATTAGTAAATTATGTAGCCAAGCAAATGAAGCTCTATTTAAGTTGAGGCAGTTTCCTGTTGATAATAATGTACACCTTGCAACAAGACTATTTAATTGACTTATATACCCAGTAGAGCCTGACCGAACCCAAACAACTGAACGCGAGCTTACCGGGTTTCAGGATTAAAGCCCGATGTCAACAAATATTTGGGCCCCGAGTGGATGGGCCCCCAGGCCCATCCATTCGCCAAACAGATGGGCCCTGGGCCCAAATATTCGGGCCCCCGGGGCCCAAACGTTCTAGAATATTTGGACCCCCTTTCATATTTCATTTTTGTTATACTTCATGAGACACCTTAACTATATATTGTTGTAACACTGATGATGTTAATAGTGCAAAATGGCAAAATTGGTCATGTTACAGTAGACTAAAGGTAAAAAGTGCTGGTCACAGAGTTTCGTCAGCTCAGCATGAGAGCAGATTCAGTGCAAAATGTAAAAACGTAGTCCTGAATCATGTAAATGGCATTATAATCGATGCGGAATTATGACCAGATGACTCGATCCTAAGTTTACTTTCTCATGGAAAATGGGAAATTTAACTTTGATGCAAGTATGTTCGGATCTGAGTATAAAAGTTATAATTGGACAAGTAATTTTCATAAATAGCTGAGCTAACCCAAACTAAATGTACATGTACTTCTGTAAAATAACTATAAATGACTTTTAATTTCCAGTTATGTAGATACGGGCCGGGGGCGGAGGCTTTTGATTCCCCAATGTTTTAGCCAATTGACCCCTGAACAGTATCTAAGTGCCTTGAGGTGGCTATTAATCGGAAATGGGCCCTTTGATTCCAGACTATTGAGCCCCCTTTTGGTATCTAAATGCATTGAAGTGGATCTTGAATATTTTGCCCCCCCCCCCCCCCTATTTGTATGTGAGTGCCTTGCAGTGGATATATATCGGGAGGGGGCCCTTTGGTTCCAAAATATCTGGGCCCCCTATTTGCATGTAAGTGCCTTGCAGTAATATATATGGGGATGGGGCCCCTTGGTTCCAGAAAATTTGGGTCCCCTATTTGCATGTGTCTTGAAGTGGATATATATGGGGAGGGGGCCCTTTGGTTCCAGAAAATTCGGGCCCCCTATTTGTATGTGTCTTGAAGTGGATATATATAGGGAGGGGGCCCTTTGGTTTCAGAGTATTTGGGCCCCCTATTTGTAAGTAAATGCCTAGCAGTGGGTATGAATGGGGAGGGGGTCCCTTTGGTTTCAGAACATTCGGGTCCCCTATTTGTAAGTAACAAATCTATGAATCCAAGTGTTCAGAATAAATCAATAAACCTGATAATTTGCCTAAGCTCCGTACTTACTTTGCGTTTCAAAGGACTTTAACATGAAAACTGTCTTCAAGAAAACATACCTATAAACAAACGGAAGAATTTTAATATATCAAAAGTAAGTGCCTATATTTTGGAGATTGAAGTAGGGCGATATACTAGGCCAAAGGCGCCAGTAGAACTACAAAGCTGTAAACCATGTAATACTGACAATGTAGAAGATGATATTCATTCTATATTGGGTTGTAATTCACATTTAAAACTCAGGTCTCGATTATTGAACCAATTAACACAATATCACACTAATTTTGTAAACCTATTAAGGTGAGACAAATTTAAAATTAAATTATCTCTTGGTTATGGTTAAACCTGAATATACAAACATGTATTTGATTTTGTAAATTATGCCTTTGAAAAACTTTCAGAGGTTATGGGTCCACATGAAAAAAATGAACGTAAACAGTCGTGGCCTGAATGCATTTGATGCCCGATCCCTAGTTCTGAGGGATCGGGCCTGGTTCAAAATTGTGATATTTCACACCTAAAGTCACGTACGCTGACGTCACATGGTCATAAACAGGCAAGATCTTGGCAGTATTCGGGCTGCCTTCATAAAAAACACACAGAAACTTAAAAGAAAATAGGGAGAAAATTCTGGCGTCATCTGTTGCACAAATTAAGTATTATGGTCCCCACAGGTATTCCTTTTCGAAGCAATAGGCCAAGCGGTGTTGGAGAAAAAGATTTTTTAGCATTTGGAGAAGAACGAACAAACAAATTATAAAAATCCCAACAGTCACTGAAATGTGAATTTGGTAGAGATTTATCCAAGGTAGATGCCCACAAAGTTTGAAGAGGATCTGACTGGCGGTTTTTCAGAAGTCGAAAATGTAATTGTGAACAGACGATGGAGGAACATCCCAGAAGCATCCTATAAGCTTATCTAACTAACAAGTCAGCTGAGATAAAAATACACTGATCATTGAAGATCCTTTTATATGTAGATACAGTCTCTATGTGCATACCCGCTGGACAGGAGTATGAAGGTCTTGTGGAAAAGATATGCATTTGCACTAAATGCGATCAAAATTACACTAGTCTGAAGCAGGCAGTCCTTGCCTTGATTTTGATTCTTAAGATTAAGATGTACGACTTAATGGGTTGTGAGCTTGGAGCGTATCCCTTCTCTCTCTCTCTCTCTCTCTCTCTCTCTCTCTCTCTCTCTCTCTCTCTCTCTCACACACACACACACACACACACACACACACACACTCTCTCTCTCTCTCTCTCTCTCTCTCTCTTTCTGTCTCTCTCTCAGTTTTTTTCTTTTTTCCATTCCATCATCGGATTAGCATCGGGAAAATACTGTTTTGTGAAAAACGTGCCTCATTGTTGTTGCATATCGTTTCCTATTGGTAATTTACTTAAATAGCACACAACAACAAAGAAAGTTCGAGGAAAAAATTGAATATGCGGCTCTGAATAACAGTACTACCCATATTCATTCAAAACAACTACTTAAGACAGATGTGCCAGATGTTGCGGTATATCTTAATACATGCAAGCACTGACTCAAGAAGCACTCAACAAAACAAGAATTTCGGTTATGTAAACCACTAGTTTAGGACACTTGTCTTAATAATAATAATCCACACAAATTGACAACAAGCCTTTAACACATATTAATACATCAAATGCGCCTGGCCCTACAATGATCAGGCCAAGCAACACAGTTCATCAAATCTGTAAGCATTTTAGACATGCAGGTACAGCATGATGTTTTAAAGAATGCCCTTTTAACTGACTTGGACCTGTGATGCTGCCAAGTTTTGCCTTTTGGCCGTCCCTGGATACCATGGAATTCAACATAGGTAGAAAGGTGCTGTCATATATAGGTACGTGCTGCACCATTACCACCGATGGACTTCCAAACGAACAAGTAAGCCGGTGAACAAGTGAAAATTAACCTCCTTAGAGACAGGTGATACGAAACAGGACCTTCAGTGTCATGCCATGAGGGGAAAGGTTGTTGCTAAGCACTGAATGCCTATGTGAATAATGTGCTTCGTGTGAGGCAGATTCCACAACATCCAGATAAAAGTCCAATAGCATAAACAGTGGGTATGGCTGAAGAGCCAAACAACAGAACAGGACTGAAGTTAAAAATAAGTATACAATTTTAATCAAAATGGGTCATTATTTGACCAGTAATTAACAGTACAAATCGGTGGCCTTACGTAAACTATATAATACTGTACCAGGGATTTGAAGCCCTTCATGGTGCGGTTCTGAGCAAAGCATAGTTTGAAGAATATGGATAAACCATTTTATAGGCGGCGCCACAAGACAGTGTACAACATATACCTTGGGTCCACTTTTCAGAACCCCGAAGTTAAATTTATGGATGAGTTTTATTTTTCAGTTCTTTGTCACAGGAGTATGCATGCAACTCGTTACATTTAAAATTCGTCTATGCATTTTGTACATTTTGTTCATAAAACACAGAAAATCTTTATGACAGTGTATTTATAAGGATACGAAAATACACCTCGCAAAACGTAATTTGAGCAACCAAACAAATCAATATTGACTGAAAAACGTTTTCTTTCAATGGAAGTAAATGCTACAAATCGATGCAGAACAAAACTGAATCCGGATATGTTAGTGTAAATCGGATGCATTCGCAATCAATAACTTAATTATTATGGTTACCAGTTTTACCCGTTAATAAAGGCTTTGGTTGTTATCGAGTGTAAGATGATTTATATTATAAGGATATTGGTAGTACTGTTATTTCGAACCTTTTATTCAAGTGGGATGCTTAACATAGCAGTTGTACACATACTAGGCGATTGTCTCAGGCCCTGCTTATCATTTGTATGCACAACTGGTTTATGAATAACGCGCCTCATCATTGTTGCAACTCGTTTCCTATTGGTCATTTATTTAAATAGCAAACAACAACAAAGAAAGCTCGACAAGGAAAAAAATTGAATAAAAGGTTCGAAATAACAGTACTACCAATATTCATACAGAACAACACCTTAAGACAGATGTGCCAAATGTTGCAGTACCACTTAAAACATGCAAGAACTGGCTCAAAAAGCACTCAACAAAAACAGGAATTTCGGTAATGTAAGCCACTACTTTAGAACACTTGTCTTAATAAAATATCATCCACACAAGTTCACAACTTTTACACAAATCAATACATCGAATGCACCTGGCCCTACAATGACCAGTCCAAGCAACACAGTTCATCAAATCTGTAAGCAATTTAGACGTGTTCGTACAACATGATGTTACATGTATTTTAAAGAATGCGCTGTCAACTGACTTGGACCTGTGATGCTGCCAAGTTTTGCCTTTTGGCTGTCCCTTGATACCATGGAATCCAACATAAGTAGGAAGGTGCTGTCATACATAGGCCCGTACTGCACCATTACCACCGATGGACTTCCAAACGAGCAAGAAAGCCGACCAACAAGGTTAAATTGACCCTCTGAGATATACGTGATACGAAACAGGGCCTTCGGTGTCGTGTAAAGTGAGGAAAGGTTATCACTAGGCACTGAATGCTATGTGAATAATGTGCTTCCTCAGAGGCAGATTCCACAACATCCAGATAATGGCCAATAGCATAAACAGTTGGTATGGCGGAAGAGCCAAACAACAGAACAGGACTCTTGAAGGGAAGACCATCCGATTTCCTTGGCCAACGCCGCATTTAGGCAACTGAATGCTGGATTTTATTTTGTTTGATTCGTCAACAAGTTCAATATGAAAAACGGCACAAAAATATTTCACTAGTGCATGCGACCAATGGAAATAGGTCACAGGACAACAAATGGCACCTAAGTGGCCTGCCTCTTCATTCCCGATGAAGTTTTTATAATAGTGTTATCTCACTTGTGATTTGTGGGGTAAAGGTACGGACGCACTCTTCCAAATTCCCAAACCACATAACTAAAAATCAATGCGACGATGCAAACCATCTCAAGGAAAGGTCAACTTCAAAGAGTGCCAAGTGATAGTATTTAAAACTGTTACTAAAATTGACGTTTAGTTGGTCTACTATATATGTATATATATATATATATATATATATATATATATATATATATATATATATATATATATATATATATATATATATATATATATATATATATATATATATATATTCATATATTACGAGGTGGCTTTAGCTAGCACAGCTTGTGTCAATCAGGCCCTCAAAAACGAAAAGAAAAAAAGTTACACTATGCTGCCGTGAACAGAACATAAAGACAGAAACTTTTGTTTAAATACATATTCACTTGCACAATATAAGAAAAACAAAGCAATGGTGGAAACTGTCCATACTGATTTCTTCCATAAACGAAGTGATGGGTTTTGTGTCCTGGCTTGTCCAGTCGACCTCATGGATGCAACTCAGAATCAAAGATCAGCATCAGAAAAAAATTATATTGTTGTTGGCGGTAAACCCTATTTTAATCGTAATGCCCCAACTGTGATTTAGTTTTTCAATTTTTTTAAATAGGACATTTGAATTCAGAGGATTTGCTGCCCAATTTAAGACAAACACTTGACAAATATACCACACAAAACACCAGATTGGAGAGCTAACAGAAGTTCAGAAAATTATACTTCTCTCTCGTCGCCTTGTGACAAAAAATGGTTATTTCGAAGCCTACATTATTCAGATGGTGAATCACACAAGATCCACAAAGTAGAAAATATATTACAGCATAGGAGTGCTCAAAATTGCGTATTTAATAAACTACATTATTCCATGCTGAACCGTACACAAATATACCAAATACAAAATATTTTAGAGCATAAAAGAGCTCATAACCATTTCTTTTATCATCAGTTTCAATGAAACATGGTTATACACATGTGGAAATAACTTCTTACTGGTTTAAACAAACTTTAATCTCTTTTCACTCCACTACTCCCAAGACATGTGGCTATAGATTTTTTTAAACACGGTGTTTGTTTTGGAATTATGGAGAGCTAAACATTAGGAACCCATTATGTCTGGTGGCACGAACTTTGAGGCCCCATAACTACAAAACAAACACAGTGTTAAAAAATCTATGGGACTATTTTGTAGCCACATATGTGGCCAGTAACTCTGTGTATACAATTTGCAGCTGCAAATTGGAGAACACCATTAAGTAGTTATTTCCACATTTGTATACCCATGTTACATTGTGTTTGGAGATCAAAGAAATCGTTGTTTATACAACAATTTATATCAAAGGATTTTAGGTTGCTTGTAATCTTTAGATTATGATCTTTCAAAAAATATTTACTTTGCATATGTTTACATTAATCATTTTTACTTTATTTGGCCAGAAAGGGGATAGTAGGCTGATTTTACCGGGGAATGGCCATTTCACCTTAAAGCACACAAAAGCTCTCAATTAACCAATACTCACTTGGTAAACGCCAGGTCACAGCAAAAATACTACCACGAGTTTAACATGCACCTGCTCTCTATGTCTTGGGCTAGACAAATGCGGATGTCTGACACTGATCTGCAGCACCCGGTCCTATTTTTTAGAGACAGATTGCCCTGAAAGCTTAATCCTATCCGCACTGTGATCACCTTTCACTTACTGAACCCATCAGGTAAATCCTTTCTGACCAATCAAAGCTAAGCAAGAGCGGCGATCACTCAATCAATTGCTGCCATGCTGACACTTGGCGTTGAACTCTCTCATGTCCCAAAAGTGCTTTTGCTGCAACTTAAAACTGTAGCCACTGTATATTTTATATAATACATTAACTCGCATGTTTTTTATTTATCAACACACATACAAATACAAATATATATATATATATATATATATATATATATATATATATATATATATATATATATATATATATATATATATATATATATATATATATATACATATATATATATATATATATATATATATATGAGAGTGTGTGTTATTTTTGAATTAAGACCACCTGGGTTAGACAGAAGTTGGGTATGAGCTGCTACCCCACTAAACTGAATGGATACAGTTCCATAATATTATATCAATTTCACAAGAAAATTACAAATATTAATTATTAATATTAAGCCCATTATTATTATTATTATTATTATTATTATTATTATTATTATTATTATTATTATTATTATTATTATTATTATTATTATTATAATTATTATTATTATTATTATTATTATTATTATTATTATTATTATTATTATTATTATTATTATTATTATACCACCGCAGGGGAAAAAAATGCCATCCCCCCTCCCTTGTACAACATTGTGGACGTGTTATTAGGATGGGGGTGTTTACTTTATGGTATTTGTTTATTTTATTGTATTAGTGTCTTTCTGTCCAGAACCACTTCCTAGTAGTCTTTACCCTATTCCACTGTCTGAACTCTTTGCTCTCCATAAGCTAACCTGCCACTGTGTAACCTATATAAAAATATGGAAGTACTATAGTCCATATTACACATGTTGTTCTGTAGAATTTTGACATAGGCTGTATTAGCCCAAATAAATTAAAGGGTCTTCAGCGGGTAACTTCTCAAAAATGATTCGGAGCCTTTACCCGTACATGTATTATTATACCATTGCTTTCCATATCTCTTTGGGAGAAAATGGTGGTGGTATAAGTACTACTAGTAGTAGTAGTAGTAGCAGCTGTAGTAGGTCCTTTATTTATCCTGGGTAAATACATGATTAATGGATGCCCACTAGTTCTCATCATGGCCCAGCCTTGGTAGAAATTTGTACAAAAGAGTATAGTATCACAAAAGAGTACACAGTATACATATTTTGAATAAATTAGGTACTACACATAACAGTAATGAATACAATAAAAGCAAATACTTATCAGATATCATCTAATTGTTCCAATATTCATTGTACCTGTTCTATATGGACTAAAGGTTCCCTTGGAAGTACCTTTTGCAATAAGCTGTTTTAAAAGCTGGTATTGAGCTCTTCGAGCAAACATTATTAGGAAGAGCACTCCATAGTCTCTCTCTTTCGAGTTTAAAACTCCTAGGGTACAATGAGAGTCGGGCTCTTGTGGTAGTCAAATTGTTTAAAGCAGCAGCTCTTGTATCATAACAATGTTGCCATGATAGTTGCCTAAAAAAAATTAAATATGTTGGTGCCAGATCATTTAAACCTAAGTACATTTCTTTTAAAACTCCCCTGTCGTAAAAAGAATCCATCTGAGATGACTAAAAGCTCTTGGCAAGAAAAATCTGAAATCTGAAACTGTAAAAATTACACGAGCTGCCCTCTTTTAGAGTTTGGTGATGCGTTTGGTGTACAACTTATTTGAAGGTCGACCCCAAACTGTGGAACAGAGTTCCATCAGAGGTAAAATCAGAGTATCCAGATTTGGTGACGGAATTTTTCAGATTTGGTGACGGAATTTTTTAAATTCTCTTCAACGTTATCAGAATTGTTGGAACATTTGGGGCAAGTACCACCTCCGTTGTGTGGATTTTCAGTTTCTTTGGCAACAGCTATTGTTGTAGTGGTCTGGGAACTAACTTGATCCAGCAATATTTCCCAAGTCCAGACACTGTAATTGTGGTGCACAGACCTCCTTAAGTCCAAGAGACCCTGAGGTACATTTCTTCACTACAAAAACTTCTGTCTTCAAATGTTCACCTTCTCTTGTACACAGTCAGCCAGCTGATTTACAGTGGCAATTGTTCACACCTATTGTGTATATGAGTCAATCATGGGGTAATTAAATGCACTCTCTGTTCACAACATTCTCTTTCATTTTATCAACGCTGACTTTAACTCCATTATTAGCAGATAGCTATTTATACAGCTAGGATTAAAATCATGTCCGACTACAGGGAAGAATGCAAATAACTACTAAAGCTGGTAATCCACTGTAAAAAGGTTTAGCATTGAGTCCTGTCAATATCATGTAACCAAAGTCGTAAATTCTATTATAGATAACACACTCAATGTATCCAAATGATCTTATTTTTGTTCCAGGATCTGCCAGATAAAGGATCGATGATTTCCTGTAGCTTGAATTAGATATATACAAATCAAAAGTGTAAAATATTTCACTGGTATCTCTTTGGTTTTCCAGTTTCATACTTCCACGAAATTTAAACTACATCCACTGAGCTAACCACAGATTAAAACATTTTGATGATATCTGTCAATCCTGTTATTGGAACATTAAATTTCATTGGTAAAATCTACTGTTGTCTATCCCTTCTTGTACAAAGTAAATGCTCTTCATAGAACTATTTATCTTCTGATTCGAACTGTCTTCCTCTTTTATCATTCATAAAAAGCATTCCTTTGAGAAGCAGAAATACTCTCCACTTCATAATATGACTTATTAGGAACTTCTTTAAGATCGAACTCATGTTTTCTCTTCTCCTTGCAGCACATCTTCACTCTAGTGAGTTGAAAATCGTCACCAGTATAACAGGTGGCTGATTACATACTTCAAGGATGACAAAGTTCTACCAATTTCTATTTCAGTTGATCACGTTTACAACCTGTGCCACAATCCTCTATTATGTATATGTGAAATATATTCTCTTGTCAAGTTCCATAAGATTAAATTCGCAATAAAAAGAATTCGGTTATCTTTAAGGTAGCTATGTTTTGTTGTCAGCTCACTGTTCACTTTCAGGTGGAATATAATGGTCCAACAAATGATCTATGGCCTGCAGCTCGCTTATATAATGTTTATATGAAATTGTGATCTTCAGAGTTGTAACATCTGGAACTGGCACATTTCTCTGTTTGTGCCTCATCCTCTGTACTACACATAGATTGGTTTAGCTCTCCAGCCATTCAGAAGATGGACTTAAACATGCTGATGTAGCAACAGACAAACTACATCCTTTCACAGGCATAATGTGATAACTCAGGACTTGCTTGGTCTGTCATATAACCAGACTCAGACAAACTAACATCTCGATCAGATATACCTTCTGTGATGTTACTTATCACTTGATTGTTATCCTCGAGTGGCCTTTCTTTCATAATGTTACAAGTCACCTCTGTTATTTCTGTAATGGTGTCTGACAAATCATTCATCTTTATGTGAGACCCTTCAAATGATTTAATGACTATGTGTAACAGTACGTAAACATAGTCAGTTTCTTGCAGCATGTTTGTTAGAGTTTGCTTGTGCTGCTTTAACAATTCTGAAACCTCAAACAAGTCAATATTGGTATTTTGATACCATTGCATAAGTGGAAACCCACTGTGGAAATAATGACTACCTGGTATTGGAAGGGTACAAAAAGAATCTTACATGGCTGAGAGTGAGTTACTTTTTTTCTCTGACAAAGGATCGATGTTGGTGAGTAAAAGTTTTCACACCAACAGCAATGTCTGCAGGGATGCGTTCTAAGCTCCCTGTTGTTTGACATCTTTACTCCTAATATGCCAGACATATTTGCTGTCTCTTGCAAACCTGTGAAAAAAATTGACAGTAAATGAAATTTTCTGATGTATACACATGCAGAGAACCTTGTGTTTGTTTCAGAATCGGCAAATGACCTGCAAAACTCATTTAACAAGTTGTAAAAATATTGTGATATGTGGAAACTGACTAACATTATGATGTTTAATAAAGGTGGCAAGGGTGTATCAAATCTTCATGCTTTTTTCACAAGGGACATGAGATTAAACCACCCAGAGGTATTGTGATCTGAGTATTGAATTCTGTCCATCTGGTACATCCACGTATGCTAGTAAAAAAAACTCAAACATCAAGCCGGTAAAGCTCTCTTTAAGTTGCAGCTATATCCGGTTAATAATGTTAAATCAGCTATGAAAGTATTTAAATCTCTTATTATATCTATATTTCTATATGGCAGGGAAATGTGAAGTGTATTCTATGCTAAAAATGTGAATTATGATAATTTCTACTGCTTATGTTATTATCTAGCTTTGAAAATTTACATATAAGCTTTTGTAAATATATGTTAGGTGTATACAGGGAAGCTTCAAATTATAGCTGTAAGGGAAGAGTTAGGTAGCTCCCCAGTTTTCATTACTTCTGTATATGATTCTGTAAAGTACTGGATGCATCTATATAAATCGGATACAAATTCCCTGGTATATAATGCTTTACTGAAAATTACTCTTTGTTACAAGCTGATAATAACTGCTGATTTAAATACATAAAAGAAACTCTCAAGTGTGTTGGTATGACAGAAGATTGGTACAACCTTGGTAGTAATAGACCTCAATACTCTGTTGCTGGACAACATAATTATCGACAAAGAATGTATGAGAAGCAATGGGCTTAAGTTGTATCTGTTGATCATAATCATCATTTGAACAAACTCTGTGCATAAAAGGGCTGGGTGAAAAGTTCGAAGCCTAAGCATAATATCTCAATCGGATTGAAAAAAACTTTTGCCACCATCAAGTACAATCATTTAATAAATCATAGACATAAGAACTTCAACTGTAGAGTGTAGAGTGACTTGTGTCTTTGTACCAGTTTAGAAAAAATTACCCACATTCATTAATTTCAAACCCAACACTGACAGCCAAGAGATTCCAGAGTTACCAAAGCATCAACATTCATATTCCAATATCAATGTAAAGAAACAAATTTCACTCCTGACTTGAGACAGGCAGTCACCCATAAAAGGCAGCTGGTGGTATTAAACTGGTCTGCTCAACCTTTGAAATAGTCTTCATTAATACAGACTATAGTGTTTTCAAAATGTATAGGTTAACCACCCAAAACCAAAATTTTATCACCTCTGCCATTACCAAATAGAAACCTGATAGGCCTATCACTTTTTTGTTCTCCTGATTAGTCAGTAAGCTTAGTTTACAGCAAAAAGAAGAAAGAAGGCCTATATCGTTTTTCTGATATCTATGAAACTGGAATATTATAAACACACTCTACTTCCCTTATAACTACAAGATGGAGAACACAGCCCACAGCACAACATAGCCAATAAAGTATTTATCAAATAGTTTAGAAAAACATTACCCACACTCATAAAATTTCAAACTCAACACTGACAGCCAAGAGATTCCAGAGTTACCAAAGCATCAACCTTCATCTTCCAATATCAATGTGAAGATAATTTCACTCCTGACTCAAGATGGGCAGTCACCCATAAAAGGCAGCCGGTGATTTTGAGCTGGTCCTCTCAACCTTTGAAACATTTTTCATTAATACAGACTTTATCGTTTCCAAAATGTATAGGCTTAACCACTCAAAACCCAAATTGGAGCACCTCTGCCAAAAATAAAAAGAGACCTGGTAGGCCTATCACTTTTTGGTTCCCCTGATTAGTCAGTCTGCTTAGTTTACAGCAGAAAAAGAAAGTAAGCTTATATTGTTTTTCTGATATTAATGAATCTGGAACATTTTAAACACTCTGTACCTCCTTTATAACTATGAGTCGGAAAACACTTCCCACAGCACAACATAGCCAATGAAGTATTTGTCAAATACTTTAGAAAAAATTAAACCAACTTGTGAACCTACCCATTGAAAGTAGCAGAAATGGACAAAACTGGCCATATGACAGTCATCAAGTACCTGCAACTGAAAGGTCTAACTCCAACACAGATACATGCCCACATAGCCTCCACTTTAGGGAATGATGCCCCTTCCTTTTCCACTGTTAAGAAGTGAGCTGTGGAATTCAAGCATGGCAGACAGAGCCTTGACAATGACGTGCGTCCAGGAAGGCCTTCCACAGCAACCATTCCCCCAAAACATTACCCTGGTGCATGACATGGTGATGGCTTATCGACGATCGACCACTCCACATATTGCCAGTGTTGTGGGCATCTCTCATGAAAGGGTTGAGCACACCATCACCAAGGAGCTGGGAATGACAAAAGTTTCTGCAAGATGGGTGCCCAAGCTCTTGACAGCGAATTAGAAATGTGTCAGATTCCTGGCGTCCAGTCACAATTTATGCCATTTTGAGGCAGATTCCAATAATTTTATGGCCCGATTTGTAATCATGGATGAGACCTGGATTCATCACTTTGAACCAGAAACCAAAATTCCGTCTAAACAGTGGAAGTATCTGGGATTACCACCCCCACCACCACCACCCATCTCAAAAAAGCCAAGCCAGTTCCTACTGATGGAAAGGTGATGGCTTCAGTCTTTTGGGGATTCCAAGAGCATTCTGCTGAGACAGTTGTGAGAAGCTATCAAAGCTGAGCGACAGGGAATGCTCACTAAATTAAAATAGTACTGTTCCACCAAGACAATGCTCCTGTTCACAAATCCATGGTTGCCATGTCAACCATGCATGATTGTTGCTTCGAACTCATTGACCGTCCCCCCTATTCACCCCACCTGTTTCCCAAAATGAAAAAGGAGCTAGCCAGTTGCCATTTCTATGATGACGTCATTTCTGCTGGGAATGACTTTTTAAGAGTGGCTGAAGAAAATTTCTTCTTGACCGGCATCCAAGCCTTGCAGCATCGCTGGCAAAAGTTTGTAAACCTGGAAGGTGAATATGTAGAGAAATGGAAGAAAACCATCGTCTTTGTACAGGTCTTTTACAGCTAGGCTTAGAACTTTTGAGTCAGTCATCCTATTGATTGCCTGCGAAGCTGCCTAGTGCTTCACAACTAGGCCTGCCATATCAGTGGTATGATGAGCCAACTTCCACTCTGAATAGTGGAGAGCGTGTGACTTGGTGATAACACACAATTAGCTGAGTAAATATGTGTGGGCTATGTTGATCCTCAGGCGATTAAGTGATGACTAAACTTGATTGGCCAGGTGCACCTCTATTATTATTCATGACCAATTAGCATAAGCCACCACTGGCCTGTTTAGCCTTGGTTAGCAGAGCAGTGAGTGTGATAATGGGTCCCACTGGGACGGAGCCTGTAGCTTGGAACAGGATAGATACCAAGATGCGGCAGACTCTAATATAACATATATAAACAAGTACATTAGAGTCTGCTTGGCAGGCAGTTGTATTGCAAACGCAAACTAAATTTGGGCTTTGAACTTCATTTACAACAGAAATTGCCAATGAAGAAAAGAAAAAACATTAGCAAACTGGGGATCAATGCTCACACTCTAGCTATCGAAACTGGATTATAAAAGCGTCCAAGCACACCTGTGAGCCAACGTGTATGTAAGTTGTGTACCTCAGAAAAAATAGAAGATAAAGTACTTTCATGATGCACTGCACTTCTGTGAATCAACAAAGAAAAAATTGTATTGTGATATGCCAAATATACCTAAGCTCTATTGACAGTTTGTTAATTAAAGTGATACTGGAAAATTTCATTTCCTCATGACAATGGATACAGGATCTTCTATGGTCTTCCCTCTAGTCATAAAGTTTGTTCATAATATTCGTCAACGTCGGTATGACTAGCTCAATTATTAATGTTGGACACAGGAGTGCACCAGATTCTGTATTTGCAGTACACCATGTTATACCTTGGGTACAGGACCCAACGACAATGTGATCTAATGATATATATATATATATATATATATATATATATATATATATATATATATATATATATATATATATATATATATATATATATATATATATATATATATATATATATATATATATATATATATATATATATATATATATATATATATATATATATATATATATGCATATCATTACATGCCTAGTTATGTAAAGTGGGTATTTTGTACATGATTTTAGTATATATATATTGTATGCTTGTAATTTGACAATACCTTTTTATCAGGTTTAGGTCAATAAAGTTTCTTCCGTTTCAAGACTTGTTCCTGCATGTGACAGAGAGTGTGTCAACAATTTTAATCTTGTGTACCACAGACGACAAAACAATTTCTTTTCCAAAATACAATTATCAATGTCAAGGGGGAAAAATCACCCAAACAGGAAGCAGTGGTCAAACAGTCGCAGCAACAGAAGTAGTTTAGCGCTACAGTGTGTTGCCTGCTAAATGGACTCACTCTGTGCTATTGGTAATTCTAATAGTGCTTCTAAAGTGTCTGGAGAAGCCAGAACACAATTAATTTCTTGGAGTCAATTGACACCTGATTAAGCGATCTAATATAACATTACGAGAGCCAACAAGTCTAGTTTGTCTTTGGGGGTCAAAAGGCTTAAAGCAATTTCCCACGAGCAGCTTTCACGTTCTACAGGCCGTGACTGCCTTATACTCGAGAATCGAAACAAACAGGGTTTATCCCATTTGGCAGACTGTGTACAACACTATAAGAATTATGCAAGCAAGCAGAGTGTTAAATTAGAAGACAATAAAATGTGACAAAGGTATTGATACAGACAACCATAGCGCCTTTATATTTCGTGATCAGTTGTGTCCTATCTATATCGAGGTCATTGAGAAAGGTAATCCATCACAAAATTTCTTTGCAGATATAATTGTCTTTAACTGTAACTCGATGCGTTCATTTTAACATTTATTTGAACAGTGATTGGAATAACCCAGTCATTCCAGTGTTTTGTCCGGGTTTCATTCAATTTCGTTTCATCATAAATCGTACAGAATCTCATAACACCAACATTGATGCTTACCTGAACCTATTTGTTCAGTTTGAGTGTGGAGCCGCAAAAAATGCTGATTTCTTTGGTGAATTCTGCTATTTTCATGTTTGTGCCTCTTTTCGAAATATTTGGCTATGTTGCTTTCGATTTAACATTTGAACATGATTTTGATGTAAAAGTATCCAGTGAAAAGGCAATAATTAAGTGATGCTGCGTTTATTTTCTGATTGTTAATTACTTTCTTAAGTTCTCTGAATTCGAATTCATTCCCGCTGCAGTTAGTAAGTGTGATGATGAGGATAAATAAATAAATAAATAAATAAATAAATAAATAAATAAATAAATAAATAAATAAATAAATAAATAAATAAAAATAGGAAAGCAGCACCACCTACAGTTTACAGAAGGATTTAATGCCATCAAAAGTGTGTCTGTAACATTTTAGGACAATCAGGTCAAATATTTTGGATGAAAAGAAAAATTCAATAAATTCAATAACTTTCGCTGTATTTTTTTATATCCTTCTTTCGTTTATGGCATAATACTATAAACAAAACAACCAAATACGATTAACTAGTATCTTAACACAGGTCAAATGGAGATTATGTTCTAAATAGTAAAATATGGACTTCAGTTAAATGCTTAAAATGCAAAAACTGTGAAACTTTATGCACCTAAAAATATGTATACTTACAGTATGAACAGTAAAGCTCATATCAAGACAAAACAAAACAAACAGGAAAATCTACAATGGTCCAAAGACGATATATACCTACCTCCCTACCTACTTGCACATACATATTAATGTAAAAAGTATGCTCTTGATACGTTTATGAACGCTGGAAACATTTAATTTGTAGCAGAATTGTTTTTCTTTGCGATTAAAACGTGTTTTACGAGTTTCTTAAAAGGGAGAAAATGAAGAATACCTTAGAAACAATGTTCAGTCATGTGAACAATTAATTCTTTCAGTGTCACATTTTGAACTCTGTCAACAGCTTTCCTGGGCACGCTTTGGATTTGTTTAATAGGGGATAAATTCAGACAAGGGTTACATGAACAGCCCATACTCGGCTGATCAAGATACATTAAAAAATAAGTCACAAGCTAAGTGGAGTTAACCTTCAGCTGCAGCTTGACTGAGCCAAAGTGAGCCCAGCTCAACTTGATCTGATAGTATTATCATGAGCGATTTGAATAGAATCAAGAATGCATTTTTTGGGAGAAATTGAAAACGACAAAAACAAAAATGATAATAAAATAGAAAAAAGCATCATTATGTACTGAAAAAGGTCACTTATACTCAGAAGTATTCCTGTCCAATTTCATTGGAATCAGTCAAGTGGCTTCAGAGATTTTTAAAGATTTTTCTACAAATACTCCCACTTCCAAATAAATAAAAGAGGCCTATGAGTTTAATGTTCCACTGACATGTAATCAGATGACCTTCACAAACAAATTATTTCCTGAAATGCAGTCACTCTGTGACATTGAAAAAGTGGTTCAAAACTATTCACATTGTGTAATGCAAACTTTTACATAATACAAGTTTGTGGTACATTTAGTACCATTAGCCATATCCTTTCTCAACATATTGATTTAAGTGTCCCTTACTAGAGTGCTTAATGACCTTGAAAAATGAGTCAAGGTCACCTAAAATTTTACAAAAGTTGACTATTAGCCTAAAGCGTAATTGGTGTTACTTTTGTTCCATCTTAATTTAATATCACAATAATGATTTTAATGAGTTTTATACTTTAGTAAGAAATGGTGCACCTGGGTTGACACAATAGAGACAACCATGCAGGAGTGCTGGGGGCGGGAGGGGGGCTCCAGGCAGGCTGAGCTCCAAACCTCCACCACCCATGGCCTCCTGGGCCACCAGGAGGGCATAAATATCATTTCCGCCTTTTCTGCCCTGATCTTTTCTATGACTTGTGGAATCAGGAGAGTGGGGGGGGGGGAGGTGTTAGTCCACATGTTCTCCAAGCTTATGAAGAGAGTGTCTACTGCCTAGGGCAGCTCATCCTGTATTGTTGAGACGAATGTCAAAAGTTTGTGACTGTCCCTCATAGCAAACATATGTATGTTAAGGGTACCCCTTTGCAGAGATAGGCCTGGCCACTTCAAGTTGCAGCAACCATTCCTTGCTGACCACCTGGTGCTTGTGTGTTCGCAGATTGGCTCTCTCACGTTGCGAACTCCTACTATCTATGCACAGTGGACCTGCTTGTCCCGATTTCCTGGGGCCAAAAGGAATCAAAATGTGACCACCCATCACATTGTTCCAGCACCACCACCACTACAGCACTTAACATGCTTCACTGGGTATTGAAATGGACTGTTGACAGCAAACCCAGTTCTGAGATGGTAAGAATGTTTGTTACATGCTCCTTCGGTAAAGTCTCCCCATGGGTACCTGAGAGTCCAGCAATTTTAGGGTGCCTATTAGACTCGGCCACGCCTGAGCTGGGACCTTCCTACTGGACAAAAATTGATTCAGGGTAGTATGACGCCTGTTGAAGTAATCTTCTGATGGTTTACATACGAACAATACTGTCTGGTAGAGGGTGCTGAGGAACACTACGCTTGATATGGTTTCAGGTTCAACTTCAGGTAGCTGACCATTAAACCTAAGTCTAGGCAAACTGTGAGAATCAGGGATGTATCTGTCTGCTCAAAGCCCCTTGCATGAAAGGGAGTAAATCAACCAGTCATCCTTGTACATGTATATATGTATACATATGCCTTGACAGTGAGCATAATCTTATAACCTGTTCATTATTCTGGTGAGCACCAGGGGTGCTGCAGCCTCACTGAACGGGAGCACTTGGAACTGAAAAACTGGTCTATGGGACAGATTAGAGCCATGGCTGCAGGTGCAGGTTGAGGGCCGACTCCTCCAGCTGGGCCTGCCAATGAAGCAGCATGGTGTTAACATATATCCAGACCATGATCTCCACTGTATGGTGCAATGCAAGGACCTTGGGCTACTCAAGCTGGCCAATGATGTTAAGTACCCTGCAAACATGTGGGTCCAGGTCTGAGAAGTCAGTCAGGTGACAAAGTAGCTGTCTCTGGTTAAGGGCTTCCACATTGGACCCAAACAGCGATGGGAGGCATCCAATATCATCCCCTTGATGACCTTCATTGGTAGGTAAAGTCTTGGCAGTTACTTTCTCCTTGGACACAGGGTGCCAAACTCCTCCTGGACTCACTGCAGTCTAAAGTCCAAGGTGGATGTCTGAATAGGGTACATCTTTGACAACTTCCTGGGCTTTGGTAACAAGTCTGACATGATGAACTGGTGGTGCAACCAACTGATAAAACCTCCAGATGCATGGACATGACACTGGTCTGCTCCTCGATGTAGGCCTATGTGGAGAACCAGATCCCCATTTGCTCCTGCTCTTCCAATCTCTGGCATGGGCTTCGATGCTGTGAGGTGAAGCTTTTTCCTGATTCACAGGCCTTGACTGCAAAGGTGGTTGACAATGAAGTTTATGCTGTGTGCAATTAACACTGCACCAGCTGGTTCCTCCCTGCCGTTGGTTCTTGGAACCATCATGCCTCCTTTTCCTGGCCTGGAGACATGTGGTTAGGTCCTGCAACATCTCCTTCACTACCTCAAGTGCTACAGTGTTTGGGGTGGACACAATGCAGACACAACTGCTGGTGCTCCTTCAAGAAGTATTCAAACACCATGTGCAGAAAGCATTTATGGGGCTAAGGGTCTACTCTCTAGGTCATCAGGTTCGTTAAGCATGAAGGAGAGGGACTGTGATGGGAGATTCCAATGCATGTTAGCTTCCAATGATATCTGCTGGCCTAGCAGTGGAGGAACAATGTCCTGCTCTTCGGGGTCAGGAGCTTGAGCAAACAGCAGGGGCCGGGCCAAACCACCAGGATGTGACACACAGGTGGTGGGTGACATGGCAGGCCAGAGGTCACTCAAAATATCAGACTGTAATGTAGGCATGCTGGGGGAGGGGGGGCAGGGGCTTTGCTGGCACCTCACTTCTCATCAACTTGTTGGTCCTCCTTGTAACCATAAGAGAGACCTTCACTGCTGGGGATGGTGAGTGGGGGCAGGTTGATGTGGTGACATGACTCTGGTGACTTGGACAGGGACTTGGCATGCACTAATGTGTTGGGAGGGGGGGGGCTTAACCAGCTCAGGGAAGGAGAGCGGTCCCTTGGCTGTAACAGAGTCCTCAATGGTTTTTACACCAGGTCCCATGGAGGTACTGGAGACCCTGCCTGGTCACTCAGTGTAGAGGTGTCACTGTGTGGCAGACTGGACTCAGTGACATTACTGGTCAGGGTCCCAGGACACAGAAGTACCTGACAACAGTGGGTGCAGTCCTGATCAATAAAATAGTCCTCTTGCCAGCCAAACAGTGTCTCCATTAAGTCCCCTTCAGGTACCAGTAGCTGAATTCTACTGGGGAAAATGGAAGTGGGGTACCACACAATGAAGGGGAGTGAGACCTGGTCCCGGCCCGCTATTTCTTACTGCTCTAGTGCCCATGATAGTGTCTCTGCTCCCTCCGTTCTTCCATATCCCAGAACGGTGTTGCCAGGACAAGGTAGATGGGCCCACCTGTGAAGCTGGCAACCGTTCTGGGTGCTGGGCTGATACCATTGGAGGAGACTGTACCACATGTTGAACTTGCTCCTTTACTGATGTTTGTACCCACAAGATGACTGCTGTTGCAAGACCCCCGCCACCAAAGTCTTGATTGTGGCCTTATCAAAAGCAGGCATAGCAGCTGCCAGTGCAGCAACCTGTGTACTTGGTACTGCAGTTGACATCACAGAATAAGACATCCCAATCACATGTTCATCCACCTCAGGTATCACCATTACACTTGGACTGGACCTTATTGCCTGGGGAGGCAAGGTGGCCCTCATTGCTCTGGAGTATCCCATGCTCACTTACCGCAACATGTAATCTGGTAAAGTCAAGGGGCCCTACCCACTCTGAGGTATGCCATATGTTCCCTAACAGCATGTTGTGGCATGTGTGTCAAGCCAATAGGCACAGTGGCCTGTTCCTGTATAGACATGCTACTGGTGCCAGTGGTCCTCAGGGGGCCAGACACTACCAAGGTGGCACTGGAAACTGGTATCGTCCAGCCTATGTGGGTAGCAAAGCCAGCACAGTTGAAGCACAGTGGACAAAACACTGGTTTGGTGACAGTAGTCATCAATCTGGACATGGTCAGCTTGGTAATGGGAGCCATGGCTGCCTCCACAACCATGCTGCGACCCACGACTGGGGATGGAGCCAGCACATGTGAAGCCTTCCTCTTTCTTCTTTGCTCCACTCTGAAGTCTGCCCTAGCGACTTTGCAACAATTTTCCTGGGGCCAGGATTTGCATACTCTGCAAAGGGCTTCCCTTTGTACATCTGCACTTGCTCCCCCCTCCCCCCCCCCCCCCCCCCGGCATCTGCAACAACGGCTTTGGTTGTCCCAGCTCACCCTACAATGTCCCTTGAGATTTCTCTTACAAAAACTGTCATGAGACCATATCTTGATGACGATGAAGAGATTGGAATTCACACCAACAAAAAGGTCTGCTCAAGCAAGGAGGGAGCACCTCCCATGAAAACTCCTTACTTACCAATTGGTGCACTAGTATATACCCACCAAGACTACACATGTACATAGTAAAGACTTGATAATGATGACACTTGAAGATAAATACAGCATAAAATGATCTATGGAGTAGAAAATGCCATGGATGCAAAGCAGAGAAAACTGATGTGATTGGTCAATACTGGAGATCAAGTACTGGGCACCAGGACCAGTTGCTAGAGGGTGCCATGGGCCTAGAGTCGAAAGGCATATATGTATGGATAAATGTTTTTTGATATTTTAAAGGTTTGGTGTGGATGCAATTTCAGCAGAGATCTTACCAAATGTAGTGGATAGGTAATATATTATGACACAAATATAATTGAATCCAATGTGTTTCATACATTTTGCTCCATATCTTCAGTATGTGGCACCACCATATTTTGGCATGTTTTCATCTTTTAGCCCAATCAACATTCCTGCCAAATTTCACAAGGACTTGTTGTAAATTTTTCAAAAGAAAAGTCATTCTCAAAATTTTCACATTTTGGTCTACGGGAGGTTGGGAGTGGACCACCAATGTCTAACTTGATCTAGATTTTTATACCATTAACAGAGCTCAAAATAAGGGATTTTGTCTGGTTGTCCCCGGGCAATTGCAATGTCAAACTTAGTTGCCCCCCTCAGAAAGTTGGTTGTCCTAACTTCAATCCCTATTGTCACCCATCTTGACTTTTTGCCCAGACTTCAGTTTTACTTATCCCAGGCTGGCAGGCTTGCCTTAATATGGAGCTCTGCTTTACAAGTCCTACAAGTTGTATCACAACATATGGAGTTTACTTCAAAGGACATTCCATGATATTGTTTTGTCATGGATGGGACATCTTGCAGACTTTAAGAGCTTCCAACTTAAAACAGTTAACATTTGTTATTTTTTTCTGGTGACATACTGCACTGGTACCATTTAAAACACCTACAGACAAAAAAATGCTTTCGTTTATTTTTACTCATTTTTGGTACAAAAAACCCGGAGTGTCACAGATGGTACAAACGTTGGATATGGGTTTTGTGGTCAAGGCATTCCTATCCAAAACTTTCCTCTGTTTACAATTCTTTTCTGTTGTTGCTCACAGTTTGAGAACTTGGTTATTTCTGCAATTTAACAAAAAATTTGACTGCTTCAACTTCAGACATTTTCTAGAATATAATTAGTTGCATTGTAGACAGAACACCTTTGTTTGAGGGACCTGAATGGAAAAATATGCTAACTTTTCTCTCGCCACATTGGACTCAAGTACCTGGATCAAGTGGGAATACACATTTACAATGAGTTTGTAGTAACTGGTGGCAACACTTTCATTGAAACTAAACTTTAAATGCAAATGAATGTTATGAAATGTCATGTCCGGGACACTGTATATTCTGAAAATTTGTAAATTATTGAAGATATTCTTAACAAGTGTGGGTCTCGTCTTCTACTCCACTACACAACGTAAAAATTTGTAGCTCTTAATGTTTGTGCACAATTCTGACAGAATTTGAAAAATTATCTGGATAGGTTATTGTTGTGGACATGGACACAATAATTTTGACCTACATGTATTGAACAGGGTGAAAAGTCAGTTTCTTTGCTGGCATTAGCTTTTACGACCTTTATGAATGATTGGAAAGGATTTTTGAAACAAAGCATTGGGGTATGAATTAAACAAACTGTCAAATGTAAATTGTCATGGATGGCACATTTTAAATTTTAAGATTAAACGAAATTTTAAACTGGTATCTGGTCCTGGCTAAGCAAGATTTTCATACCATCCATCAATTTTATGTGTGTCTAGAGTATTTTTTCATCCCATTGTACCATTCTGACAAAATAAATGACCATTTTATAATGTCCCATCAACCTTTTTTTTTCAACTTTGGTATTTTTTTAAAAACATCAGAAATTAAATAAAAGCAAAAATTACTACACTTTAAAATATATGTCGGCATTCAGAACACTGGAATAATACACTGTAAAGCACAGGTTACATCCAAATTACCATGGAATGCCCCTGAAAACTGGACTGCATCACATTCACAATTAGCTCTGCTACCCGAGGTCCGAAGAACCAAAAAAAATACAACTTGTTGGTATGTGACCATTGAAACACACTTGGTCGAAACCCATCCAAGATACATTTCCATCATATTTGAAGATCTTGGCAAGGATTTCTACTGAGAAGTAATTGTGAACTGATTGATGATGGATCATCATCCATATTGTTAGCTCAGCTGAGCTAAAAAAAAAAAAAAAAAGCCAAAACTAAGTGCAAGAAATAACAAGCTTCAAGCCAGCAGAAATGTATGTATATATTTTATTACGATGATGAAGCATGCATGCTATTTACACAACTTCCTTTCTTTTTGCGGCAACAAAAGGCTGCCAAATCTGCAATGCAACCATGTGGCCACCAAGTTACATGTTATATTCCAGTCAAGTTGTTGGGCCCTAGAATGTAATTCCATATTCCGCCAACCTAGAAAATAGTCCCATGTGGCCCTATAAACTATTTTAATAAAACAGTATGGGCCACGTCACAAACACATTCATTGGCAAGTATGCACCGTTCGGTAACTCTGAGGGACAGCATTTCAAAATAACAGGCATTCCAGGTATCACTGGGTAAGTGATGCTGATGTACAGTATCAGCCCAAGATTTGCTTTCTGCAGTATGCATTACTTTGCAAGTATCTTTTCACTTTTGTTTGCCTAAGCAGAAAGTCCTGATCTCTATGACGGACTTCAAAAGTGTACGATATAAACATACTGGCATGACCCTTTACAACAGAGAAATTGGGCCTGATTAAAAAACATGAATAACCTTCAATCTAGCTTAAATCATGTAAATTGTACAGTGTAAGTCCATTTACATTCCTTGACAAAAGTTCAATATCTCACATTTGAAACAAGAATTCAGATTCAGAGTTGGGTGAGTGAATTGTGGAATGGAGTGAGGTGAAATGGTGATATTTACATTGGGCAAGGGAAGACACTCAAAGTGTATAGCACACACTGTCCAGACGTCCCAATCTACATCTACAGTGGGCCGCACAATTAAATAACACTGACAACCATTTCAGTTCAACCTGGCATCACACCTAAATTCAAACTGAAAGTTGCTAATGAAAGTATGGCAGAAAAGTCAGCAGAAATTTCATAGTACAATGAGTCAGGACTCCACATCCAATTGTCACAGCAACCAGATTTATAGCCCAAACTCGCATTTCAAGCAGCCCTGTGCACAATATCTTATACAGTACAAAGTTTCTTTCAAAAAACCACTTCATGGAAAAATCTACACTAATAAGTTTTCTTTTGTCTGACAAAAAATGTCATGATTTACTGAAACCAAACAAGGCCTGCTGAAAAAAATAAAAAAATGAAAAGAAAACAAGTAACATTTGACAAGACACTGAACCTAAAGAAAAAGAAAGTCATGACATTTTTTTCCTCACTTTCTTTCCTGATGGATGCCATCCAGACAGGAGACACAAAATTTCTGAAATTGTAACATGGAATATAAATTTTGGTTTATTGCAGTTATTTATATGTTGTTTACCAGTGCTTTAACAAACATGAATCCCTCGACTGAGCCATCACGTTGAAGATGAATATTGCAGAATTTGTCACTTCTAAGCAGAGGAATGGAGATTATCACCAGCTGCAACTACTTCAACAACAGTAATACACTCAGTAAGTTAAAAAATCTGTTGACCTTTCTAACTTGATGACATTTTTGTAATTGTCCCTTTCTGTACTTTATAATTCCGCAGATAGATAGGCCATACAAAACGGGGCAATTTTGTCCAGTTAGTAAACAGGTCATCATGCCAAACACAGTACCAGGTATTTGATTTATCATGTATTACGACAAAAAATGCCTGCACCCCCCCCCCCCCCCGCATGAATTTTCATGAGGTCTGAGCAGTCATCTTAAAGTATCTGCAAGAATGCACACTAAGTGCTTTCAAGTTTTTGTAACTATAATTCCACATGTTCTACCTGTAACTTCTGAAGCAGTTGCAAAGTTCAGTTGATCGTGACAAGGACTCCGAACACCATGGACCAAAATATAGATTATAACATCATTAATTTTACACCCAGATGAAAATATGGTACTTTACATATACAATGTAAAATACAACTTTACGCTGAACCACTTTACAGCTATTTACAAGTTTACATAAAATGTCCACCTTTTTGCCAGGTCGCGCATCCTGCCATAGAATTTGATGCCTACTCCTGGCATACCAGTTTTGCATCCTCTTTCAGAGAATTTGATGCTTATACCTGGGATTTTGCATCCTCTTTCAGAGATTTTGATGCCTACACCTGCAATCAACCTGTATGAAAACCAAGGTCACAGTGTGTGCATACTTAGGTTCATATGGATTTCACAAATCTTGAATGAAAAACTTAAATCAAAGTAAACATCGGCATGGAACCAGATCTAATGTTTTAAAAACAAGTGTATATGCAACAGGCCTCCCTGATCATGATTTCATACTTCACCCTTTTTCACTTTGTAACTTCCATGTGCTGTTTCATGAAAAGAAAGTTTGGTTTTTATGACAAGGAATCATCTACAAACATATGGGAGTTCTACCACAGCTCTGCACTCCAAAGGAGCTGGCCCGACAGATTTTAGATCACAAAAATAAGACAAATGGCTCCATGCACCTGGCATTGTACACTCAAGCATAGCTTACACTAACCCAAGGTTTTGCCACAAAATATACTACCATATGATTTTCCAACCTTGCACACCAGACCAAAAGCCCTTATGCATGTTCGCTTTAGGAGTATGTTAAAAAAACTAGTGAAAATTTAATTTAGCCACCAAGACTATGAGCACTTTGTGGGGTCTCTTCTCGCATGTCAAGATCTGCCACATTTTGCACGGGTAAGTACATATCACCATACAATTATGCCTGTGCAGCAAATTTGGAAATGCTCAATATTGGTTCAACACTGCTTTGTATATTTATTGAACAGCCAGGATCGGTATATGTATCTACATGTACTTCAGCTTCCCCAACTGTGGGCTCTTCCCTCTTTTTGTGTGTGTTTTGGATTTTTTTTTTCTTGGTCCTTTTGTTTTCTTTTTTTTTTCAATTTAAATTTTCACACTGACACACTTATGATACTGATGAAAACAGATGTTTAACATGTAACAATGAATGCATGACCTAATATGTAAACAAAGCCATGAACTTCTGGGTATTTTCATCTTCTGGGCAAGCCCTACATACTTGAATCACCAGAGGGCACCAGCCACAGGACATTTTTCTTTGCCAGTGGTGCCCTCTTGTGATCTGATAGCTCAAGACTTGTGTCACTGCAAGCCTAAGAAGCCAAGTGCATGAAATGCAATTTATTAATTCCATGAAACATAAATACAGTCAAAAACAGGAAAAGACAACAAAATGATTACGTCACTTAGCATAGTGCTGAAGCCTAGAGGTGCTAAGTTACTTTGCACGCTGATGAGAATGGAATAATGAAAAGTGGTTACCATGGGAACAACAATGTGTCTTCATGCACGTTAACAATTAATTTATGGCTGCCAATGACAGCACAGTGAACACCACGTCTAGTATTAACCCTTTGAACTTATGGTTATTACATGTGCAATGTTTCACGCTGCGGACACCTGTCAGTTTTCTTCGTTTAAAGTTCATCTAGAAGTATAAAGATCACTGCTTGGTCAAATGTGTTAATTGCTCTACATATTAATGTATGTCATGAAAGTGTCCATTTATCCACACACCCCCCTCCCCCATATGACACTAACAGCCAATAAGCACATCTAATGAATCAACAGAAATCCCCATTATGACTTCTCTAAGGAAAACATGAAAGACGCAGAATTTATCAAAAGCTGGTCATTTTTTAACCAACAATTTTAGTCATTCAATACACACAATCTATTTCAAGCAGTACATTTGCCTTCATCGTGTGAAAATGTCCCAGCTTTATTTTTGGTTGCATTTCGCAACCATATATTATACTTTCTACATCTCTATGGGATCTCAAGTAGACTTGATTGAACGATTTTCTGCAGGCCCTCCCTTTGGGAACACATATAATCTACATACAAACACTACCAAATCAATGTTGGATGAATTGGTGAAAGGCACAAAGCTATGCCCTCTGCTGGCAAGCTGAAGAACCTGACAAAGTCACAGTCAAGGTCACATCGGGTCAGCAGAGTGCCAGTGCATAGTCATCACAGAGCAACACTACATATTAAAAGCACCTGGCTAACTTTTGACAGTCAGTCACTCAAAACACTGCAGCAGTCCAACTTCCATGTAAATCCCCGAAAAAAAAAAAAAAAAAAAGCAAAAAAACATCTGTAACATCCAGGTGTACCATACTTGACAGGTTCATCAAAACAATGGGACCTCACTATTTACGAAATGAGATTCCTTATACGAATGATGGTGGTAGTTTAGAGCCATGCATGTGGCTATAACAAAGTCCTTTTTTTTCTTTTTTTTTTTCGTTTTTGTTTTTTTTTTTTTTTCGTTTTTGGTCTATCATTGACAAAGTTACACACCTACGTATGAGCTGAATTAAAAGTTGACACATCTGCTGGCTACATCTGCTGTGTAAGAACACTTTTCCTGCCATCACTCAGAACAAGGAACACAACCTCGCATTAGATCTATCTTATGAGGCAATGGAGCAAAATCTGTATGCATCTGTTTGAACAAAGGTACATTTTTATCATATCTGATGGAATTTTTCTTAATGTTCAATCAAGCAATGGAGCAATAAATCTCTTTATGAAGAGCCTGTTCTGTACTTATCCCATCAATGTTTCCCCTTCTGCATGTACACTAGACATGCACAGCATGTTGGCCATCTCAATTTCAGTAATTATATACATTTCAATTTGTGCCTCACAGCCTGAAGTTTTGCCTTCCATGAAAAGCAAACCTGAAGGATACATCACAGACAAGTTGCTCCAACCCTTGTAACCATGGTAATGAGACAAATCAAAGGTACGTGTGCCACATAACAGCCAGCGTATTGCAAAACACACAAACATAAAGACACGCACGGTCACATCATACATGTTAACTTTTCTACCAATGTATGGATGACTGAGTGTCAGTTTTAGTCTTTCATCCACAAATAAGCTCTCCTTGAGGCATACTTTTTAAATTTTTTTTTCAAAAGCAAAAGTGGAGGACAGCATCAGGGCTACCCACTGCTGTTTGAATATCATTTTTGTTGCCGCTGTACTTATAACAGCTTCCCTCTAACAAAGCCACTCGAAATGCACTGAAAAGAATGGCCTCTAATGTTAAGAGAACTTACACCTGAAACGCCAAATGTGTCTGCACAGAAATGTGGCCTCTCACAAGTGAGGCTTCCCAAGAGGACACCACTATGTATTCAAATATAACCAGCTAGTGGTGTCATCTGTCATCGAAAGGCAGTCTGTGCAAATATATTTGTCACAAATTCAACAGTCTCTTTAACAAAAAAAAACAAAAAAACAAAAAAACAAAAACAAAAAAAGGATCAACCAGGTCTTTCAAGTCTGCAACTATATCACTGCAATATCCATTTTCTTGGTTGACAAAAAGATCACAGGTGAGAAAAAAATACTGTGAGGCCTCCAAAATGTCCCAATGGCTAGTTTCTGAAGATACTGATTTATCCAAGGACACATATTTTTTTACGGCTGTCAGTCCCATAATAAATAGATCCAAATGCCACAGCCCAGGAATGGCTGGGAGTACACTGTGCTGTTCTCCAAATATCATGCCCTCTGTCCAACATCAAAAGAAAGATTTCACAACAGGGCTGCATCAGAGCCCTGCATTTGTTCGTAATGCATGTACGTATTCTCCAATGCAGCATGCATGAACACATAGTGTACACTTTGTCATGCTCGGCACAGAAATCAGGTAATCATAAATCCACCCAATCTGCACCATTCTCTATTCTTCTGTCCCACCCAGCAACACAATGGTGTATTGTCCCAATGCAATATTGATCTACCATGTTGTCGAGGTTGGTCAGAAGTTCATTTGGAGACATAGGTATATGTTCTTGTAGGTGATCTGGCGCTGCTACTTTCTGTCACAGGGACATTGAGGAAATCCCAGATGAGAATTGTGTCGTCATGTGAGCTGCTCACAATCTGGAACTCGTCAAACTGTAGTCGGAATACCCGTCCTGAATGTTCCTAGCAAAGTGAAATGTAACGTGGTTACTTGCCACAGTATCCAAAAGTGATAAATCAACTAAAGAGCCCCATCTGACACTCAAAAAATATTATGCTCGATGGTAGTCCTCATACTGTTTTTCGCCTCACCTATCACCAGTAGTTTGAGTGGAAGTTCCATATTTACTGTTTTATGCTGTATGAGAGAAGTCAACATTACTTCCAAGATGTCACAATAGTGAACCATGCTGTTCATTTCTGAACATTTAAACTGAATTTTTCTTATCTTGTACAGAGTAAGAAAATAAACTTTTTTTTTTCAGATTGTCAAAAACCTATATTTCTAATCAGTTCATGGTCTTTTGATGCTTTCTTCATATATCATTTTTTTCTACAAACTGTTTTTAATGCAAGATTCTAAGCTATCATTCTCGGAGGACCAAGATTACATATTTACAAGTGGCTTACAAATGAAGTCAAAGCTGCAAACACTTGCTACTTATATCCTCGGGCTCTCGTATGCAAGGATTAAAAACAAGAGGACTGTGATAGTCCTGTGCTAAGTTGACCTTGCATGCACAATCTGAAGTGGTCGTGTGAAGTTAAGAAAAACATCAAGGTCTTTTGCTTAAGACAATCATCACTGCTTGTAATATCAATCTTCACTCATGCAGTTCACGTGCATTTTTTAAATGAACAGTTACAGAATCCACTATTACCAGATTTTTTCAAACCTGTCACTTTGACCTGTCAAGACCACTCAACGTCAAATTTGACATCAAAGAAAAAAACAAAACAAAAACACAGGTACCTTCCTCTTAGTGATTAATAATAACCAGGTCTATGATCTGCTATTGCTGAAATATTAGCCACTGTGTCAGTTGACCTCTCAATGTCAGTGAAGGTCAAAATCACCAACACCAAAAAGACACCCCATAGGTACTTTCCTATCAGTGGTAACAGTAACCATGGGCACAGTATCAAAGATTATCGAGATACAAGCCAATGTGTAAAACTTGGTGCTATCCTTATTGTACAGGAACAATACTAATATGTACATATACCCTTACGGTTTGTCCTAACGTTGATAATTTGTTAAAAATCAGAAAATGACAGCACCATCATGTCGTGAAAAAACATGGTGGAGACTAAGTCCAGGTACATTCCCACTAGGTTTCAAAGAGAATCAAACGTGCAGTTTGTAAAAAATAGTCAAAAATAACAAAAATGCAACAAAAAACTGCTCAAATATAGAAAAATTGCAGTCCCACCTGTTGAACAAATTATGGTCTGGGGGTCCTCACAAGTGCCCCATGCAATTTCAAAACAATTGCTTATGTGGTTTTGGAGAAGATTTAAAAAAAAAAAAAATTTCAAGAAAACAAATGAACAAAAAATTCATTAAAAATATGAGTCATTGGAGCACAACCACTCATACTAAACTGGTAGAGATCTATAGACCTAAGGTACATCCCCACCAAGTTTGAAGTGAATCTCATGGACAGTTTTGAAGAAGTCAAAATTGTGAAATATCACCGCAATGCCCACTGACTTGCATGGTAATTGATAGGAAAGCATGCATTAACAAGTACCTAAACCGAAAAAAATTGTTGAAAATCAGGGACCCATGATATCGTCACCAAGTGACCAACTTAGTCAAACACTCCCACAAGCTACATTTCCACCAAGCTTCAGAAAAGTCCGAGTAGCTCTCTTTGAGAAGAAGTAAAAAAGTTTTAACTCACAAAAATTCATAAAAAAATATACAAATTGCAGCACCATCTGTCAAAACAAATTTAGGTCTTAGGGTCCCTGGAAGTGTCCCTATGCAATTTCAAAGCAACTGACCAAGCAGTTTCAGAGAAGATTTTTAAATATTTTGCAAAAAAAAAAAAAAAAAAAAAGACCAAAAAATCATAAAAATCCAGATATCACTGGAGCATGAATGACAACCTGAACAAACTTGGTAGAAAACCCTTCGAAATACATTGCTACAAAGTTTGACGTCGATCTGGCTGACTATTGGAGAAATCAAAAAGGTAAACTGTGGCTAGATGGATGCTGGACGATGAACAACCTATCATACCATAAGCTCAACTGACAGACAAGTCAGCCATTAAAAAAAAAATGTAACTACTAACCACTAATGTCCTCAGACACAGAGTTCCTGCAGGGGCTCGGGGATCCAGCGCTGCATGCAAGTCCCAAACCTTTATTTTGCTGTAACAGGAAAATAAGCATGCATCAGAAACACAAACAAAACAAACATCCCATAAAATAGATCCTCTGCATGACAAATTTTGTTTCATTTGAAGTTAACAATACTGCAACTGAATTAGTAAACATCGACTTGGGATTTTTTTTCACAAAAGTCCAATAATTTCTTGCATATGATCTAAGTATATGTGGTAGAGTATTTGACTTGAACTGTGACAGTGACACCCATGTATTCTAATAAATTTAATATTTCAGTCACTCTCTCCTTACCAAAGTGCCTGCAATAATTTTACAATGCAAGCTACCAGTTACTGCTCTTCTTAAGCAGAAGTGTGCATATTATTTTCTGCTAAGAAGCCTGTCCAGAAATATGGGATGAATTCATTCCATCACAATATTGCTGATCATTGGGTTACCCTTTATTTCCTTTGTGTTAACCCACTCAATTGACAACATAAACAATTTTGCTGCCAGACGACATGGCTGATCCGTTTTGTAAGATGTGGTGATCAATTGCCCCTTGACAGGGACATGATTACCGTCTCTGGAAGAAAAAGACTAAACTTACGAAAACACTAAAAGTGCTGTTAAAAGCAAGGAATGGAATGTCATTTGGACAATACAAAGACATCAATGTGGCAAATGGGAAGGAAATTTGCCTTTTGCAGCTGACATTACATTCCTGCTCACCAGGTGACAAAAAATATTCAGAAAAAAATGTATTTTGTAGTGCATGTCCTTTCTACATTAAAAAATATAGTGCCTTACCCATCATAAGCTCCACTGACGATTCTTTTGCTATCAAAGCGAATACATCGGACCAGCTCTTCATGGCCCTCTAACACCCTCAGACAAGCACCACATTCTATGTCCCATAGTCTGAATCAGAAAGAGAAACATGGATATGCAATTGAACAGGTTTCCAGCATCCATGCATGATGCTGCCCTCTAGTAGCAAATGTATGAACACCATTGCTTGCAGTGCAGTGTCGTGTTCAATGCTTTTCCAGCAAAGTATTATGTAAACAGACATGTATACCAAACCATCAAGGGAAGCAGTATATATCTGTCGCATAAACTCACAGATCATTCATTGGTTTAACTGATTAAAAAAAGAAAGAAAAAAAATACAAAAACAAGACATTTACATTACAAAGACAACTGAATCATCTCAACTTTATATGTATGTATTTGGAATGAGTGTGCACATGAAAATCAAATGTCATCCCATGTCAGCAAACATGCTAATGTCTGAACTGTTATTGGTTTCAGCTTATGTCTTTAATTTTAAATTGTCCTCTCCTACTTCACATCTGTAAAGGAAAAATTGTGATCTGTTCATTTTGATTTGATGGCGACTCTCATGAAAAAAGTATTTTCACAGTCTGACACATCATGGATATAGCAGGTCTCTATCCATTCCTAGCCACAGATTAGAAAGTATTTGTGATGATATTGGAATACAGTAAGTTTGAAAAGAAATGATGCCCAGAATCCATCCTCAGATTTACATCTTATAAATGTTATTATAGCTAAGAACAGTTGAGGAGTCTTTTCACTTCACTAATCACTCAAATATGCTCCAAAGTGACCAAAAACATGTTCAGTTACAAACAAATTTTTTAAAAAGGAACCAGACTCGACTCGTATAAAAGGGGAGAAATCGATTGGGATAAGTTTGTATACAATAGGTACAAGGTTGTCAATTTCCCATTGGTTCACTCACCCTTATAAAGGGAGATGCGATTGTGATTGGTTCATAATATTTTTGTCACTTAAAAGATTATGGAAAAAGCAATGTGCTATCATGATGTGAAGTAGTATAAAAAGTGAGACAGAATTTAAACTGGGGGTTGAAAACATAATCACTTAAAATGCCATTCACAGGGTCAATGTGATTATGAAGTCATCGGACATATGTGTGGGATCACGTGTATGTTCTGCGCATGGTTAAACAAACATGGATGCCATACATAGCTTTTCGTGTAGTGATTGGCTGAAATTACCATAAATCTATGAAAGATATATATGTGTAAAAAACAATGTATTTTTATTAAGAATATATGCAAAATATATGCGACGGAGTTCCAAAATTTGTGAATCGGCTGAAGTGGAATTTTTTGGCACTGTATCTTTGACAAACAAATGAGAAACTGTAAGTAGTATCATTGAGTGCGGAGGTCAAAATCCCTCGAACCAAAACAATGTCAGACTGCATACAGTCTGGCAAAAAGTGAAGGTTCTCTCCCCCTGCTCCTCAGGAAGGCATCTTCTAAGATACCAAAGACTAACCTTTGGCAAATATCATTATAAACTTCCCAGAAAAACAGTGAGTATTATCATGTTCACATACAGACTAAAATGTCACAACAAGATAGGAATCCATCATTTCCTGCCTATTAATTAAATATCTACAGAGCAAAATTTCTGAATTCATGTACTTGTTACATATTCTGTCAAAACTTGTATGTACAATTTTTATTTTTTCTTCTTTAACCTCAAGTTCACAACTCAAGTTATGCGTTTGACATTCCCAGTGTATGATGGTTGACATCGTGAGATTGACTTCATTGGGCGTTAAATATCAAAAGACCTTACACCATAAAATGGTGCTTTTGTCAAGAAGCCCTGGCCCCAAACAATGTTTACAGCTGTCAAAGGTACTGGCCACGATGTTTACAGTTACCCAAGGTGCTGGCCACAATGTTTACAGCTACCCAAGGTATTGGCCACAATGTTTACAGCTATCCAAAGTACTGGCCACAGTATTTACAGCTATCCAAGGTACTGGCCACAGTATTTACAGCTATCCAAGGTACTGGCCACAATGTTTACAGCTAACCAAAGTACTGGCCACAGTATTTACAGCTATCCAAGGTACTGGCCACAGTATTTACAGCTATCCAAGGTACTGGCCACAATGTTTACAGCTATCCAAGGTACCAGCCACAGTATTTACAGCTATCCAAGGTACTGGCCACAATGTTTACAGCTATCCAAGGTACCGGCCACAGTATTTACAGCTATCCAAGGTACTGGCCACAATGTTTACAGCTATCCAAGGTACTGGCCACAATGTTTACAGCTATCCAAGGTACTGGCCACAGTATTTACAGCTGTCCAAGGTACTCGCCACAAACAATGTTTACAGCTATCCAAGGTACTGGCCACGTCCAAGATACTCGCCACAAACAATGTTTAGAGCTACCCAAGGTACACCTGCTTCAGCTCATGCAATGCTGATGTATGCAAAAATGACCTCAGTGGTCACGTGGATGTGCAGGGTACCATGTTATGTGCAGTACTATCTATTAAGGGGTTTGCACATCCTGTACTGCTAGGTCACCCACCTTATAGTATTGTCTGAGCTGCCACTGACCACCAGACGGTCTCGATACTGTAAGCATGCTATGCCTCGTTTATGGCCATTCAAAGTTCGCACAAACTCGCAAGTTGATGTGCTCCAGACCTGTGAAATATGCAAACAAATCACAGTGAATTAGCTACCATGCACAGTGAAAGATGTTCTACAAACCTTGAAAGCCACAACAATCAGTGGTATTTTTTTAATCCTTCACTTTCAAGTCTATAAACTTGTTGTACGTTCAAACTGTTTGTTACTTATGGTCAATGCTGGGTTAGCAATATGATTTTAAAATTAGGAGCCACATTTCCTCACTTTTTCCAGCAAAGATCTGAACAGACTTGCATAATTTAAAATTCTGCATAAAAAATATCTGGGGAAAATTTTATTAGCCATTTACCACTTTTACTAACCACTGTGAACTTTTAGTAGCATTTTGGTAATTTTGGATACAGCTAGCTCTTTACTGTAGACTGTTAACTTTTAAAGATTTTACACGATGTTATCCATGTCATATATCTTTACTTCATGCCAATAATCTTTCCGCACACATTAAAATACAAGCCTTCATCCCATTTTTCCAGCACATAGTTACAATGCTTTAAACCTGAACTCATTACCATTCAACTAATTGACCAACTTTCCTTGACGCTGGCTGCACATCAGGGTTTACCTGATGCAATATATTGCTTCCTTTATGCACAAAACAGTCATTGGGACCCCCACAATTTATGTCCTTACGTCCAGTGGGATGCAGAAATAATGTTATATTCACTGGTAATATATTGACCAAAACACAAGTATTTTGTCCGTGAAAAAACAAATTATTTCGCACTTCTAGGACTTCAAATGGTGCATTTCATCTTGAAAACTATGCTGACAGAGAAAATATCTCGCAACCTCAAACAACAGAAAGGAAATTTCAATACATAAAATAAACATTGATTTTATTATCAAAACTCAACACAGAAAAGATCACTATGGGCCATAATTGGTGTTTTTAAGTACCGATGTTTCAAACGCTTCACTAGAGCTTCAAATTTTCGCATTACTTATAGTAATGCAGTATTTCATTTAGTATGCCCATTGAACATAGCTTGGAAGCCCATGGCATTTTCAGTAATTCCTCAAAATGACACTAGATGGCACACTAATCAGGAAGTCTTGAAAAGCACCACATGCATTCATGCTATGTTAAATAAATTTATCAATTAATAGAGTTCAATAACAAAGAAAAAATACATTTTTGAGGACTTTTGTAGCTTGGGCAGAAGGGTATTAAGAAAGTTGAATGACATATTTTAATTAAGGACAGGTGCCAGATTATCTTTAATAATTCTGTGAATAAATATAGGCCTATCATGAGCATCACAAATACAAACACTTACCAAGATAATTTGATTTCAAAATTAACATTTTAAATGTAAACACTGTTAAGCTTTGTATGGAATATAGCCTAAAGAACTTTTGTGGGTATAATCTGATGCAACATGTCACTTGTCAGATGGTTATTGTGAATTTCTTTCACATATTACAGATGTGTACTCAGAAAAATACAGTCAAAGAACAGAAAATCAATTGAACTGAAAAATACATATATTAGAAACAAAGAGAATAGATAGGTCTGCATTCACACATTGATAAATTGGCATTTAGAGCCTATGCTGCAAAAATATGGGACAAGTAAATTCAGATTCAGTATGGAGAACTGACTTTCTTAGGGGGACAAGTAAATTTTCTCTCCAACTTGTCTTGGGATAAGTGGCCAAAATCCTTATTGTCAAGCCATCCTTCAAAGAAGGGTGGCTCTTTCAATTCAATTCTGATAATACTAACCAATACCATATATTAGTAATTACTTGCCTTGAGAGTATTATACTCTGAAGGCATGATAATATATGGGACTCTCATTTTCTGTATGGAACCCCACAAATACAGTGAAACCTCATTATAATGACACTCAGATATCCGATATATTCAATATAATGACACAAATTTTCATGGGAAAAAGTTTATTTTCTTTGCTATTTCATTCATTTATCTGACATTCAGTTATCTGACACATTTCTTAGGGAACAGATGGTGTCACGAGTTTGCACTGTATATGCAAGGAGTCTTGAAGACTCCTAAATATTAAACCCCAGGTAAAAACCCTGTGCGCATTCAGCGTGAAACCCACACCAAGGAATGCTGACTGCCTGATGCATACTTTCTACGGAAGTTTCACGCAATTCTCAGTCAATCTAATTCTATGAAAGACAGATTTACGCAAAAACATTGGACCAGATGACAAGGAACATTAGAGCGCTCTTCGCCATGTTTTCAGCTGGAATGAGGTTAAGATTCACCAGCTTCATGGTAAAGACATCCTACCTTGATTGTTCGATCTCCTGATGCCGATACAATGTATTTTTCATCAAAGTCCACCACATTGACAGCTGCCCTATGCCCCACCAGTACTCGCCTCAAGTTGATATCTGTCGGAGACTGCATGTCCCATACTGCTATTGACCGATCCTGGAAGAGCACAACCAATACTTCTTCACATTCATTGTGAGGCACAAAAATAATTATGCTTAGAAAAGTAGACAAGGTCTTCCTGCCAAAAACATCCATGCACGCTTGTAATTAAGATAATTCCAGCATGTAATTTCACATATTTAAGGTGACTTCATCTCGTGACATCCAGCTGTCCAGGACAAGTATATTCCCTGTACAAAAAATGCCACTGACTTTGGCAGATAATGACAAAATTGTCTAAAAAAAAAAAAAAATATTAAAAACTAACATATAAAATAATATGCCACCTTTTCCCCCCCAATCACATGAAACTGGACAAAATGCATATTTTTTTTATTTTTGGGGGGGAAAGGGGGGGCAGAGGGGCTCAATTCAAGCAAATTACCCGAGTTCAACAAAACACACGAAAGTGGTACTTCTACAGTGTTAAGACAACCAAGCATCCTGAGCTACATAAAATTAAAACCTGGCTTACAGCTGTAGATGTATTTGACCCACAGCTTGTTGTTAATTGTGACAGAAGTTGCTTTTGGATAAGAAATCTCCTTGATGTCCTTCCCTATCAAGGACGAGCGCATACCTTGGAACAGGTGACCATTATGCCATCACAGAACCTGAGATGTAGGACAGCCTCACAGTGATGAATTAATGTATTGAGCATCTCGCCTGTCTTCACACTCCATACCCTACAACAAACCCCCAACATACAATGATAATGCTCTTCATGGCTAAGTGGTTCCACATAGATACAGTAATGAAAGACAATGATAAACACGCTATAAAATTATCAATTCTGACATTTAACCCCATAGGCTAGTGTTGTAAAATCTTAATATGCAACACAATTAACTTGAATTTCAACACTATCCGGTGATTCAAATCTCCTCTAATGACAAGAAGTAATTTCCATTAATTCAAATAAAACTGAAACTATCACAGACTGAGTAAAGGAAAAATCTTTCGGAGAACAAAGAGAATTTTAGGATGGGGCATCTAGCTATTGTAAAGCTCTGAAAGTTTGATCATACATCTTTGTAAGTTTTCAAAACACTTCCTCAGGTCTCATGCTCCTAAAGAACATAGAAAAAAAAGGTCCAGAGAAACAAAGCTCTTGAGAACTTGTTCCCACTGGCTGCTGCTTTTTCCAAGTTCCATTAGGGCAAGTGCTTCAAGCAAGGTCCCTTGGATAAATGTGGAATGGACACTTGTAATACCTGACTGTGGAGTCACTGGAGCCAGAGATGATGATGTTTTCATCATACTGTAAACACAGCACAGAGCCTGTGTGTCCCGTCAGAACCTGTACACATTCCAATGTGTTCCTATCCCAGAGCTGCAACAAACACACCACACATTACACATACTGCACAGGAGTTCTTCACCCACAGACACATGATCACACATACTGCTGTATGTGCAATCAAATCAACACATCATCAGTTGCCGACTCTCAGTGAACATTACCTTTCCTGAATCATGACTGTATTGTCTTGGGGAAGCCATCAAAAGTTCAATGTTCACAACAAACTAAAGTCCTCTAGTTTTAGCATAAACCCCACCCATCCAATTAATTTTTAAAAAGTTCAATTTCACATTGAAACAATGAATATGATATCGATTTTAAATAAGTGTTAAATAAAGATATTTCGCTAATATAAACTAAAGTCTCTTTGTTAATCTCTTGCTTTCAGTTGAATACAAAAAAACTAAAACTACATGGTGCTGAACGCAGAAACAATATTTTTAATTTGCAAGTTTGTATTTATGACATTTGCTTACATCAAATGTGTGCAACAGAAACCAAAATGGACTTCTTTCTTACTCCCTCTCCCCATAACTAACAGATTAGTTCTTTACTACACATCAATATTTTAATAGCTACCTTTGACAGGGAGAATCAATCACTAGGACATAAACACATCAAGATGTATGCATGATAAAAGGTACTTGTGTGTCATGATATTTGGTATTCTCCCTGTCCATTTTATAACCGATGTTATTTTGAATAATGTTTCCTTAACCCTTTCCAACTCAGATTGCCTTAAAGTTATCTGTATCAATGTTTTCACTTAACTTTCATGTAAATAGAAAAAACCTTTACCAGAATTATAAATAAAACTTATCATGATAGCATTCCCGTGGTTAATAGCTTTTCTTGTGAGTTTGGGAGCAACGTTGCCAACTCACGCAAAAGAAAGCTACTGACTGAGTTTTATTCTGACTAGGAATGAGTAAATACAAAATCATTCCCCTGCCCTTTTTCATCACATAAACAAACTGTTACTGTCTGCACAAAAAGTGGAGGAGGGGGTACCTTTGTTGTGAAATACCTCAACACCAGTACAAACCTGGTTGCTACACTTGTCCACTTTCCTGAGGAGTAACATTTTAAATGAACCCCTAATCTTAAGTTATTGTGTATCAATATGGTCCCCTCAAAAGCATCAAGAAGAGTAGCCCAAATGTCACATGACCAATTACCCAAACATTTTGTCATTATCAGTACCAGCTGACACCATGTCACAGAAACACACTCTTGTATCAAGATGCTTGGCTGATATTGTTGTTTATACCACAGTAGCCCATGGCCAAAGGACCAGTCACCATACTTAATTGCAATATCCTTTTCATTTTTTATCTTAGAAAAAAGAATGCCATAAAAAACCTATGCAATGACAACACAATGTGTTCAGTACTTTCTGACACCATGCTGTAATTGTGTTCGGGATACAAAGGATAATTTGATGTTTTTACAGTAAATCTTTGAACAAAACAGAAACATTACTTTGCAAATTGATACATTATATCCATGACACTTTCAAAGCTCTATAAGCCAATGCAATGGCTTTAAATTTGTGATGCCAACTCAGTTAGAACTCTTTCTGTCACATGCTAAAATCTCTTCTGAAACATACTCTTACATGAAACTAAAAATAAGAAACGTAAATATTTTGATCAAGTCCACTGAAGTCTAATCATCACACAACATGACAAATTTCCAAGAAAACATATCAGACAAGGAGTGATAATTGACCTAGTTTGTCAGCAAAGAACAGTGCAATGTCAACATGATCAATCAATGGTAACATATGTTCTTCCTCATCAGTATAATAGTTCTGCACATTCATAGAAATTAATAATTTGGCATGCCAACATAAAACTTTTTGGACAGGTTGCCCTATAGGACACGCTTCCAATAACTTATGTTTAATTCTGGTCGACCGACAGTGTGCAGACACTCAAAACTGCAAATGGCCAGAGGTCCTGAAGCCAAACTAGGGACTACCTCAAAAATTCTCACTTTCGACTTGACCCACAAATCAGGTGCAAACAGTTAAACCACAATCCAACATGGAAATACTCAGGTGAGGAATGAAAAAAAGAGAATATTTGCATTAATATGTCCATTTTATGGTATTTGAAGGTCAGGATTTTTTGGTCACTCAATGAGACAACTATATGTGCTCCAAATATGTCCAAACTAGATGAAATATAGGTGTAGGTTGCCCTGGGCAGTCTGGCAACCGTTAAAGTTGAGCAACTTGGAATGCCCATGTGAGGAATGAAAAACGCAAAAATATTTGCATTAATTTGCTCATTCTATGGAATTTGACAGTCAGCAATTTTCTCACTCAATGGGGCAATTATAGGTACTCCAAACATACCCAAACTAGATGAACTATAAGGGTAAGTTGCCCCAGGCAACCCAACAACTGTCAAAGTGGAGGACTGTTTACTGTGAATTGTAGCCTCTATGTGTGGTATCTGTAAGTATTTGCCCTGCAATATTTTGATATTTGGACACAACCGCAGTGTACAATCTTATTTTGAAGCTTTTTAAAAAGATTTTCTGATAGTTTTTCAACATAAAAATACAAATTAAAAGAATATTCAACATACACTGTAAGCTGATAAATTGTTTAAAAAAAGTTTATCTTTCTTACAAAGATATCTTTCTCTAAAACATGATCATTCTTCACAAAAATCCTGACAAGACCCCCAAAATATGTCTCATTCTGTCAAATTTAAATGACTTGTAAAAGCGTTTTTTTATCTTTTACATGATACAGCAAATATAATTATCACAACTACAGCACAGATGTACCTGTAGAGCTACACAGTGTAAAGGCCACCAGTTACAGAACGATGAACTGTCATATTAACTTATAGTGCATAATTACACCGCACTGAATATTAAAAAATGTTGCCACTTCATCAGAATTAAATGGTGTTTATGAGCGACAGCATACATGTAATGCACATGAAAGGCCAACTTTCTATGTACATTTTCCATGATATGTACAATCAAACTACTAATGTTCGGCAACATTATCTTGACGTGCACAAGTGACATACCCTGACCTATCCAGGACAACTGCAAAAATCTGCGGCACCTTCAAACCAGATGGACTGCTACCACAACTACACATGACTGTTTCTGTTACCAGATTCTGCTGAAGACACATTATAAATTATACACTGTCTACACACTTTTATAATTATCTGTTTTCTAGGACAGACTGACCCGGAAACCTTGGGTCTCAATTTTTGATCACTTAAGAGTAGCAGACTTGTACCAAGGAACCTGGAGGTACAGGAATCAGCCCTGCACGACAGAGTTCTTTGTGACCCAACAAAATACAATATGTAAAACTCTTGTGCTCATTAAACAGGTAACAAAAATCACATTGATTATGCACAAAGTATATAATTGAAAATTTCTGTGGACATGGTAATGCACAGCCATGTTTCAAAAAAAGGGAAAAAAAATAAAAACATGTACACAGAAAAGAACATATACAGCAAACAAGAGGCAGCTAGGAGGACAAAGCATCGATAACAGAAACATGTTTTCATCTCATTTCTTTTTGTATTGTCTCATTCCATATTTTCACGAAACTACTTTATCTTTCACAACATTGGAATCGGCAGGTGTTAGGAGAATCCTGACTGTATCTCCATTTCAAGAATGTACAGAAAATGAACTACCTAGTTGTTCTGCTAATATGTAGCAACTAGCAAAACAATAATCTAAAACACGCTTCTGTTGCATAGTAACATGTGTAGAACTCCTGCTATGCATGCTGTGAAAGATTAACCTATGAAACCGATTTCCTCCCTTGTACAAAATCAAAACAATTTAACTCACTGGCTGAGACTTAGTGAACTTGAATCACTAAAGGGTACCACGGGTGAAGACGGATCACCTGACATCTACTGGCCAATTACATATGCCAGAAAGTGTCACTGATCCCTCCTGACCAATGGTGACATCTAGTGATTGAAGAATTCTAGGTTTATCCCAATTAATTTTCACTAAAAAAATGAATCACATTTTACTTCAAACACTACTATTTGAACAAAATTTGTTAGAAAAGTACCAAATTAAGCAACAAGAAAGTTAGTTGTTATTTGAGGGACAGCATACAAGGTGTGTGCAGTAACAGCCTGCTAGCCAGTGGCCCAGCCAGGTAGTGATAAACAGGAAAGGGTGTTAAAACATACAGACCTGCTCATCTGAACCCATTGCCTCGCAGGGCTTCCTCTGGAAAATCTGATAAAGTCACAAAAATCCACAATCAATTGAGGGCCAATCAGATCCATGGACAGATCTTTTAAGACAATCAGATTCACAGACAAATTTGACATTTCTTCTTGGCCAATCAGACACACAGACAAATCTAAACTACTTTCACACTTTTTTTTTTTTAATCCAATCAGATTTGTAGCCAGATCTGACATTTTTCCTTTTGGCCAATCAGATTCAACAAAAATGGTACAGTTTCCTTTGCTCAATTTGGGGGGCAGTATGGCATGAAGTTCTCAGCTGGATCTGTCACTTTTCTTCTTGCCCAATCAGAGTTGCAGGAAAAATGCAACTTTTTCTGTCGTTAACATTTCAGCTAAATCTCCAAAGGAGCAGAAATGGTAAACTGGTAAATGCAGCAAACACTGGGTCTTACACTATATTGGTTAGCATTTGTACCCAGTGATTTGAAAAAATGTTCATTTCCTTGCACATGGTCAGAGGAGGCCCTGTTCTGGCCTATGTTTTTTCCTTTTTCCTCATGCAAGACCAGCTTCTTATGCAGGCTCTCATGTACACTGTTCTATGATTGTCAGCAATCTCAAACAACCTGAAAGACTAGTGACACCGTAAACAGCGTTTTTCTTCAAAAAGCTCACAAAATGCGTCAGTGGTCAAATGATCAATGATATGATCTTAACATTCAAGACTGTGCCCAGCATTTTCATAAATTTATCAGTAAAATTTTAAAGAAACTCTTTTGTTTCATGCATAGGAAACCATAATTTATTGGGGTCCAAAGACGAGAAACCAACTTCTTCCCTGTATATTTGGTAGCCAATTATATGTGCAAAATATTTCATTGTTGCAAAAGAAAAACAAAAAACCAGGTGGTTGCCTGTGTACACTAATAGCATGCAACAAGTTTATGTTTTCGTGCTAACAGCTCCACTTGAGATTTAAAAGTGGCTGCAATACAGTTCTCCTTTAACAAAAAAATGACATGCATTCTCACAACACACAAGCCCAGACAACAAAACAGGAACTCTCTTCATGTAAAATCTCTCAACTACAGTGTCTGAAATTTGAAAGTCCCAAGGCAGAAGTACCTTGAGGTGACAAAATACTTTGAACATGAAACTGTGATTTCAAAATACTTATGTGATTTTTATAACTGCATGAAGAATATCAAAAATTAAATAAAACTACCTTTGATATGAACCATTGCATAAAAGCATATGTACAAGCTACATCAAATCTCTCTGGAATTATTTTGACATACATACAAAGTGTGTACACATTTTTAATTGCCCAAAAAACAATTATTTTAATAAAGTTATTGTAACTAATTTTCTAATTTGGTCCACGCATACATGATCAACAATTTTAACATCATAGTTCAAAACAAACTGTGCCAGTTCAAAGCATAAACCTAGAAAAAATAGTAATAATAATAATAATAATAATAACAATAATAATAATAATAATAATAATAATAATAATAATAATAATAATAATAATAACTCTTCAGTCCGGTCAAAGCAAACAGAAGACATGATGGAGAAACATTTAAGCAGGCTCAAATGTCACACAATTCAAGTATGGATTCTCATTGGCATGAAAAACAATATGAGGAATTATGTCCATCAGCACAACACACAAGTGTGATCTTTAAAATATAAATTACAATAAAATATTTTATGTATGTTCCCTCTTCTCACAAACCCGGTTTTCTCTCTGACAGCTATTCAGAAATTTGCTACATGCAAAGATGGGGGGGGGGGAGGGGGGGGCAAGAGAGTGAGATTCTAGAACATACAGAATACAGTAGTACCTGTCATTTACAACCACCCTTTATGCCAGCCAAGACGAACCAAATATGAAAGGCAGCCTTTAATAACAGATATATTTAAAAAAGAAACAGGCTGTAGTCTCTCTAAAATATAGTCCTAGATAAGACATGTATTCTCTCACGACTGGTAGTCTTTATAGCAGGTCTGAGGTACCACTATAGGACAGTGATCCCCTCCAGCTCAGTCCATCTCGCCAAAGGCATTACCTCTAAGGTGACCACCTTCACACTGTGTGCTAGCTACCATGTTGTTCCTCTTTGAGAATTCACCCATCTAATGACGGTAGATTTCTATGACAGTCAGGGTGGTCTTCTCACTGTATATGCAGTTAGGATATAGATGGGAGGAGTAGGCCAAGAACACTATCCTGTGATGTTCATCCCACCATGCACACTGCTTGCCTCACTCTAGTGCATGCAGACAAGCTGATAGCTATACTAATTTGTGCTTGAATGACAATCATGGTACAAGTTGCAAAGAGTTTTAACACCGAAGACATGTTTGCTGAATGCAAGTTTGACATGTACTGTATGTGGCTTATTATAGGCCTAGATTTAGATTGTTAACTTTATCTGTGAGGACTAGCCTGTTACCGGGCTTATTATAGGCCAAGATTTAGATTGTTAACTTTATCTGTGAGGACTAGCCTGTTACCGGGTGTGCTCCATTGCTCTGAATTTTCCTTCAGTTTTAAGTAACATGATCTTATAAAATCAATATCAGAAATGTATTGGGGCAGCACTGAGCTCAACACAGATGGCTGTATCACCATATGGACAGCTGAGGGCCCCACTGGCCTATATCCCCATTATTGTAGGCTGAGGGCCCCCAGGGGCTGTATCACCACATAGAAACCCAAGGGTCCCAATGGAACATATCAACACACAGAAGCCTGAGGGCCCCAATGGACTGTTTTGCTTATTTGCTGAATAGATATAAGCTGAGGGTCCCCAAGGGCTGTGTCACTGCAATAAAAGGCTGACGGCCCCCATGGGCTCCGTCATCAGACAGAACCTTTAGCTGAGGGCCCCAATGGGCTCCATCACCAGACAGAAGGCTGAGGGCCCCAATGGGCTCTGTAAACCAGACAGAAGGCTGACTGCCAAATGGGCTGTCACTAGACAGAAGACTCAGGGTCCCAATGGGCTTCGTCACCCGACAGAAAGCTGAGGGCCCCAATGTGCATTTGACCACATACAAGGATGAGGGCCCCAATGCGCTGTACCAGCACACAGAAGGTTAAGGGCCCCAATGCGCTGTATCACCACATAGATGGCTCAGGGTCCAATGGGTTGTATCACCATACAGAAGGCTAAAGGTCCCAATAAACAGTATCATCACTATAAAAGAAGGCTGAGGGCCCCAATAAGCTGTATCACCACACAGAAGGCTGAGGACCCCAATAAGCTGTATCACCACATAGAAGCCTAAGGGCCTGCTTCAGCTGGCAGTCATCTTGTTGGCGATAGGGACTCTGGGTCAATCTCAGCTGTACATGAACCCTTCACCCCTTGAATGAAGACTGTGTCAACAGCTTTCCTTGGCAGCACCCAACTATTGAAACATGTCAAAAACACTGAAGCAGACATTTGACAAACAGCTGATTCTGGCAGCATACTGTAAGGAATGGGTTAATCCTTATTACACAGCACCTCCCTGAGTATTGATTAAGCACAGTGTAACAGTAAACCAGTCACCAGATCACTTCTTGCTGTGCCAAACTTCTCCCACTCAATTCAAGATAATCTACTTCCACAAATATCCACTTAATCCTGTCATTATTGCCGGTCTACCAGACCATGTACACTTTATCACCACAGATTATTATTCTACTGTGATCAATGAGGTTTCCATCGCATAACCTTGAACTTGGTACCATACATATACAGTGCAACAAGTAAATTTTCTAGGAAATGAAAGGAAATACTTAAAAATGTCTTCTATCCTACAGTTGTTGACTGATAACAAATTTAATCGCATGATGTCACCAATGTATTCCTATCTGACGGACCATTTTACTATCTCATATTTCACTGCTCTTTTTCTTCTCTTTACATAACTCCCACAGGTACAATAAAAAAACAGACAGACTTTCCCACTTTATAACCAGATGTGCCTTTCTGTTTCTGTGTACAGACAAAACACTGGTCTATATGTAAATGTTGTAGTCCCATGACTACCAGGCTGGCTGGTGTTACAACATAAAGTGGGTCATCCATCTGCATGTCATGACAACAATCATGTTGTGTCCTGCCATCCAGGAGCAGCACATCTGCCAAGCCCAGGCCACTCCTACTAAGCTTTACCAGATTTTTCACAGGACTGTTCCTTTCTCAGTTGTTTTTTTTTTCCACACTCTCTGTCTCTGGTCCAACCAAAATTTGCATTTTAGAAACTCTGTGCCTTGTCTTCAGAACAGAATAAGTGCCCCATTATCTCCACTAAATTGGAGTGGGTAAATACGGACATAGGTCTGTTTAGCAGGCAACTCTGCATCGCAAAGAAATAATAGTAAGTTGTTCTTATCATATGGTAACTCCTCTAAACTGACAATGTTTTCATTGTCAAAGTCACATCTTGGGTCAAACTTTCTGCCAGACAAAAATTACATTATGCGGTTTTAATTTTCTGCCTGTGTCATTTACTGCTGAAGAGCACAACAGCATGCAGCTAGAATTCTTGCTCCACTACAAACTATGTAAGTACTCCTGTATTTGTTTGTTGTTTGCTATCAAAGATGCTAACATCAGATTGCTGCTGAACTGTTTGGATGTGGAGTTGTACTGATTAGACTTTGCAACCATGGACCTCCACATGGTAGTAGAACCTCTTCACCATGGTGTGTTGCCCATTATGGTGGGCCAACTGACATGAGAAGTTGAGTTTAGTCCATTCTTTTCATTGGTAAAATCATGTAACACTTTTTTTTTCATTTTGTATCATACCAAAGAAACAAGGAAAAGCAGTTTGGAAGTCTGCAGATTCTGTGAGCACTTATTTTTTATGTTAGATTTCACTTAATTCATTACCTTTGTTTTTGCATTTTCTTTTTCATCTTTGTGTGTCCATGTTATTTTATTTCACTTTATTTATTTATTCACTTATTTTTCCGATTGGGGGCTGCTTTTCACATTAACTCATTCCACCCTGATAAAAGACTGAGTCAACAGCTTTCCTTGGCGTGCTCTGGGCGCATTGCGCCCAGAGCGCGCCAAGGAAAGCTGTTGACCATGGGCATATAATTTGGAATGATCTTCCATGCAAGTTTCATCCAAAATATTGAAAAATAATCCCTAAATTAGTAAAATACAATTAGCAGACGACATTTAGATATTAGCGGGAAAAAGCGTCATCAGGGTGGAATGAGTTAACCTACAGTACTGGTGCCTGCTCTAAACCCCACCTCTACTGTCAGACCACATTATTTTAAGACCACCCTTTCAAGATGATGGATCCTTGATTCCTTTTTAATTTGCCTGCACTGTAAGACCACCTGTCATATGTGGCTACTTTAATCTGGCAGTAGGGGTGGTCTTAAATAACAGGTACCACTGCATCCAGAAAACTTAAGCAGCAATATCTAAGGATCTCATTTAATGAGCAGAATGCACCTTCATTTTTTAATTATTAGTGGTGGGTGTTCACATGCATAGATGTGATTATAAATATGATGTGAATGATTTTTGTTTCTGTATGTGGTACTCAAAACCTTGATGAGCATTCCACCCTCCTCACACTCCTCCCCCTCCCCCCCCCCCCCTCCAACACCAAGTAAATCTAAGAGCAAAAGCCATAACCCACCACTTGTCTCAACTGACAATATGTTATTGTTTTCCCACTTTCAACATATGGTCATCATTCTGCATATTTTTCCCCCAAAAATACCCATCAAAGAGAACATGATAAATTCTACTTGGATGTCAAACACACTTGCTTATGGTCACAGCTGGGGTGTTTTTTTCTAAACTTCTCTTATTTGCCATGTGACAGCTTCTCCTGACAGCTAAATTTTTGGTCTCCCGTCCCCAACATCAAAATTGGTACTATTTTTTTCCTCCAAGTCCTTTGACACAGTTGACATTTCTTGCTCCGTTCCCTCCAAAATGAATAAGTAATGGCTACAGGATACCAGAATTCTTCACCTTGAATAATCAATGGGATTTTCACTTTTCTACAGTATAATAGTATTCTCCACATCAAATAATCAAATGGATACATTGGAAGCTTTCTTCCTATTGAGTAATCAAAGGGATTTTTCTGCAGAATAAAGTAATCCTCACATCGAGTGATCATATGGATTTTCCCATAGTATAACAGTTTTCCTCACATTGAGTAATTACAGGGATTTTTACCATCGTTACAAAGTAACTTTGCCTGGCAAAAATCACAGTACAAATCACACTCAACATGACCTTTAATTTTAATCACTGCCACTACTACATACATGTATATACCCAACAAAATCTATGACAACCACCAGTACATGTTAACTTGGACAGATGAAAACAGGATGTGACCCTGTTTGCTCAAAACATCAATATTTTAACCTGTTCCACACTCGTGCTAGATCCCCAAACATTTATATGTGACTGGAATTTAAAGAGAATTGCACAGTGCCATTGCTCCCTAAAAAGGCTTTCATTCAAATATCTAAATCCCTTCTTTGGGATCAGTATCACTGTGCACCAACAAAAAGTTCCAACAAAGACTTTTACCAATGCACATCTCTGAAGGAAGAAAACAAACATTTCATTTTTATGAAACTTGGGGCTCAACCACTGATATGCTGGTATGCAGCTTTTCTTATTACACACTACCTTAAATGGCTGGAAGTAATGAATACTGGCTGCTGTTTACATCAAGTATGATATAAGTAAGAGGTCAACAGCTTTCCTCGCCACACTCTGGAAACAACCTGCCCACAGTGCATCAAACAAAACTCTCACCTCAGTCCCTGGAGGTTGAACAAAAATAAAGAAAAAGAGCCAACAACACCCACAAATAATAGACATACCATACAGGTGTGGACAATTTCAATCCACCCGTAGGCTGAAAATTTTTATTAAAATTGACTGGCAACAAGAACTCTTGATTTATAATTCCACATCAGTAGCCAAGTCTGTTGTCACCTTCTTCGTTTAACACAAAACATGGGTTCTGACACAGCCACCAAGGACAGATTCTTGACTTCTACAGTTTCTCCTCCTTTACTATATCTTTGAAAGAACCCCTATCAAATGAGGTATTTTTAATGGTATGATGTTTTGACGAAAATACAGTAAAAGTCTAGAGGTTTTAGTAAAGTTGAATAAAAATAAATTTCATTCGAGTGAAGCTTATAATTCTGGGCTGTTTTTTTTTTTTTTTTATTTTTGTTTTTTTTTTTTTAATTGGGCAATATCTGAAAAACACTGTACATACAAACTATAATTGCACTGCCTAGCAAAACTTTATACCTGTATCTAGGAAGTGCATTTTACATGTGAAAAAACAAATACTGAAATTTGCTCTTTGAACTTTGAAACTTGACAATAATTTTTCACAAGACCCTTTCAGCTTCACTGTTAAAAAATTATGGAACATAAAGCCACACTTAAATAAAAAAAAATAATAACAATAAAAATTTTTTTAACCTTATCCAAAAACAAGCACACAAACAAACAATGTTGAAGAAAACCACCTTAAATAAACTAACAGCCTTACCTCAAAACAAACATCAACATAAAGAGTTCCTGGTGCATCAATTTAACCTTATATCCACTACATTTGCGTGTTAATGGACAGATCTGTTCTTTGCAAAGCTGTCAGAAACCTATTAATCTATGACAATTTTTTGTCACTGTTAAAACATGTCTGAAGTTGTACACATCCTTAGAACTCACAGACCCTGCATGAAGTTTTACACAGGCAATGGGTTAGTGACAAGGAGGTTACAGTCTGTCACTGTAAACATGTCACACTGCTAACATCAAAAAGCTCAAAGTACAATATAGAGAAAACTGATCCTTATTCCATGTCGTAGATGCAGTTTCTACTTGGGTAGCAATTCCGACAGATCACCATGCTATCCATCTCTGCACAACCCCATTTCAATATCAAACTTCACACACGACAAAGAAAACAACACACAAACGTGGCACAAATTTTGTCATCAGAACCAAGTAAAAAATTGTGGTTACCTTTATTGTATTATCTCGCAGTCCACTGACTATTTTTTGGTCATCATACTGTAGACAGTAGACGCCTTTACTGGTCTCACTTCGACAGTGGATCCTCTGCAGTGTGTGACGTCCTGTCCGCCAATTATTTTCAATTCTCTGTCAGAACATGATACAAATATAGGATTACTTTGCGATCAGAAATTGAGGCACATTGAAACCTGTCCTGAACACCTTTGTAATGAGACCACCTGCCTTGAAAGACCATCTTTTCAAGGTACTCTGCTTGGCATTTTTCATCTTATCTACACCTAAGAAAGAGCACTTGTATTACGAGACCACATGTAGTCAACCCTGTGAGTGGTCTTTATGGACAGATTTCACTGTACCAAGAAAAAAATCATAATTCACTGCAGGGCAGTCAAAAATCCTCTGAATCTACTTAATGTCAGTCTATACAAAATGTTTGTGCCCTGGACACAAATCATAAGCTGCAAAGTTTCAGGGCCAGAATTTGGCAAAATTTTGTGAGAATCTATTTGGATTTTTGTCAATTAGTTTTCTTTTTAAAGAAAGACAAGTTTAGGAGAATCATTACGAGAATGGACTCTCCGATTCTCGCCGAATTCCTGGCCCTGAGTTTCCAGAGAATAATTTCACGCACAACAAAAGAATTAATTTTAAAGGAGGAACAATCCATGTATTGACCAGTCAGGTCTACAACTTTTCACATTTATTTGTCGCATTTTTCTGTGTTCAGTTTTATTACAAACTCCAACAAACCAAATATAATTTACAGCAGGTTTACACTTAAAGGCTTCCAATTGTTTACGAACATGGAAAACTTTTGTACAATAATCAGGGACTGCTGGTACTATTAGTCAATAAGCCAAATGCTACTGTTTCATTCATTTGGCTAAAGAAATTTGCAAATGGCTAATTTAACATGAACTATATAAGCAGTTTGGATTCTGCACTGATTACTGTTCTATTTACCGTTTTGGCTACAAATTTTGAAGGCCTAGATCATGTACATCTGTCCCTGAATCATGATTAAGCAAAATGCTCGGAAATCATCACTTTCTGCACCAGAAATTTTGCCCTAACTTAAAACTTTATCATTACATTTCCTTGAAATTAAGACTTGAGAATTTCAGTTAATTTTATTATCAGAACTGTGGTACTTACTTCTATGTCTTGGATAATCTGTGGATACAATCTGTGGTAAAATTTGTGATCTTTTGGTGATTCTCCTAACTTGGGCCTAAATAAAAACTGTCCCCTGTGAAAAGTAAGCAATGTCAAGGTAAAAACACAACAATATTTGTATTTTTAACATGCAATGGATCAGAGCTTTCAGTTTTAAAACAATAACAGCACTATTAACCAAATAGTCAAAAGTGATTTCTGAATAAAATCAAAACAATGGTTACATGTCAGTGAAGCATTAGGCCCATGGCCCTAATGCTCTGCTGACATATACTCTGATGACCCAAGATATCACATAGTTAGACAATTGGCCTATTGCACATTTGGAGTAAATTTTGCAGTTGTCTCAATTTATTATCACAAGAATGAATTTGGTGTGTTTATGATACCTATGATGTTAGTTCCAATAATTAACACAACTCCACATCATAAACTTTCACCTGGGTAACATTCCTGTAATTGTATATGGATACATGTCCATAAATTCAGATGAAATTACCATCACAAATAACATTTAATGAAATGTATTCCCAGTGACCTACAGAAAGTAAGTCAAGGTCACCCATAGCAAGTAATATTCAACTTCCACACATGATATGCATTTGTTGTACATTTGATGAAATGAGCCTTTTCATTTCTCAACATACTGGAGTTAGAATTTTTATATGACCAAATATTAACTCATATTTCCCGTTCACCTGCAGGCAGCACCACCAGTGCTGTTTAGGTTTGACATAATAACTTCCAGAATATTAGCTCTGTGACCTATGGTCAGCAGAGGTAAAAAAAGGTGAGACCATTTTTTTAGTTATATAAGTACAAATAAGCAAAAACTCTTTATTACCAAAATTATTTTTCAAATGGAGTCATAAATGAAAAGGTAGATGTCATTTTTGCACAATATTTTGAAGACAATTTGGCATTATTGTTGTACAAACACAAAAAACCTGCATATCGCTGACAGTACAAAATAGGGAGTCCTCAGTTTGTTAGCTTTCAGAAAATACATACTTTGTAGCATTTTTCCAGACCATTCTTTGCATGGTGGGGTTACTTGTGAACCTGTGTTCTAAGGTATCACGTATAAAAACCATACTCCATCCACCTAAATAACTAAAATCACTGGGATCAGCATATCAAACAATGTCTGCTTCAATCTTTTATATTCTCTTTTGTTGAGCTACTAAACGAGAAACTTAACACAGACGATACCTACTATGCCAAGATATTAATCTTTATAGGTCAGTCATCAATATTATTGTTCATTAGTTCCAAATCAATAAAATTCAATGTGGTTTGCCAAAGATAGAGAAACCTTTCCACCATATCACACCACACTTTAAACACTTAACTCCTTCTAGCTCAAATTGTCCACAAGTGCCTGGCTGCAAATTGCCATCTGCTTTAATGATTTTACCTAAATTTTATGTTAATAGAAACTTGTTTTGCAGGGAATTGCAGATGACACCGATCATGATGATACAGCCTGGGTCAGTAGCTTTCCTTGATGCCTGATGGGTGCATTAAACCTATCAGACATCAAGAAATCCTATTGACTCTTGTCTTATTCTGACCAGGAAAGGCTTAACTCATTCCATACTACGGTCACAGGCCTTGGTCGGTGGTACTGGCACTGCCTGGCAAGTCATGCTGCAGCTGCCCTTGCGGCAGCTGCAGCATGACTTGCCAGGCAGTGCCAGAACCACTGACTTAAAAGACGACAGACATGTTGGTACTTGAACGAAAGCTCTTTTCATAAAGAATTTAATGCAATTGTCGTCCTAAATCTTGGTAAATATACGTAAATATCAGGGACTGGTATGGAATGAGTTAATCATAGAAACACTGAATTTTAGAAATGTGACTGGGAACATCTGTGTATGGACATGCAAACAGCTGGTATTGTCAGCATCTCCTGCCATTTGTCAGTGACTACTCACCATCCCCTTCTTTCTGCTAGTCCCCGCCACAAGGTGTCTGTGCGCACCATTCGTTCTATTAGTTTCTTCCACAGCATACCATCAGATATCACCCGGTACCACTCCTTGCATACCCGCTCTGCCGAGCACAACGACTTGGCATCTAGGTAAGACAAAATGCTCTCTGCTACGTGATCTAAACCTTTGGCTGCAACAGAAAACACACAATTTTGTCAATGCCAATGAAAAATAATTATTTTATACTACTTGACCCCACTTTTGGTCAATAATTTCAAAACAGTTCCTCCCTATTTTGTGGTTGCAGTTCCTTTTTTTCTTCTTCTTTCTCAATTGTTCTGTCAATATTTTCCCCATCCATCTACAAAGAAACTAAAAATTGGGGGGGGGGGGGAGGGAGGGAATCCTGATCCACGATTCCTTTATCCAATGATGTTGACAGTGGTCCCTATCCAGGGAGACCACTTTCTGTGACCAACTTGTGTAGAATGACCATCTTTTAACTCATTGCAACCTGATAGAAGACCGAGTCAACAGCTTTGCTTGGTGTGCTCTGGGCCAAGGAAAGCTGTTGACCATGGGCATATAATTTGGAATGATCTTCCATGCAAGTTTCATCCAAAATTTTGAAAATAATTCCTGAATTCGTAAAATACAATTAGCAGATCAAATTTAGATATTAGTGGGAAAAGGTGTCATTAAACATAACTTGCTCAGTACTTTTCATGGCAATTATACCTACCAGGAAAGACCGTCTGTCTGAAAGACCACAATTTGGTCATGCCTAGGCATGGTCTTTCAAAACAGGCTTCACTGCAGTATCTTAATAATTCAAAATTGCTCAACTTTTAAGTTTTAAGTTAAATGAAAATGTATCATTTTAAACTTACTTTTTGGGCTGGAATACCAAAATTTGTGACTTCGAACCAGACCATACATGTACTTTGATGTGATGATTTACATCTGATAACCTATGCAACAGTGCTTGTAAGCACATTTTTATATATACATATGCTATATACAAATACAGTAGTCCCTCCTTTGCAAGACCACCACCAGTGCCCCAAGAAGTAGTCACATAAAGGAGGTGGTTTCCCAAAGGAGGTTCAACTCTTCCACCACCTGCCAAACAACTAACCACTCTTCTGAATTTCAATACATCAGTTAGATTCAAACATGATTGACATACATTTATCAGACCCCATTCCATCTTGCAGTCCTCTGTTAACTACTCTTATTGGTATTATGAACATATTGTGCATTTGCAAACTGGTTTTGACAAATTATTTTACCAATCTTCTACAAAATATGTGGTTATTACTCATCTGAAGTGGGAAATTTCTGGGTGCATAAGGGGTCTTTTGGGGTCATTTGTGTGGTCATTGATCTGGTTATGCAGGTGGTGTCCTAAAAAGTGGTCTATCAAAGAGGTACTATTGTGAATTATTACTAATATTATATTCATTATCACTAGTAGTCTATAACACATAATTTACTTACACATTCCTAACATACAAGATATACTGACCATGCTGATCCCCTGAAGAGGATCCAAGTTTCTTCTAACATTATCACTAAGTTCTTTTGTGTACCTTTCCTTCAGGCATTTAGAGTCACTTCACATTAATATAGTGGGACCTCATTAATCCGAACACCTTTGTACCCCAGTGAACCTTTCAGATTAATAACGCATCTGGATTACTGAATCACTATTACTTGAAACAAACAATTCTGTTCCAGGAGAAGTGTTCAGATTACTGAGACATATGGATTACGTGGTCAGTATTAATGAGGTTCCACTGTGCTCACATTTTGAACTCCTGATTATGTGTTGGAACATATTTATTTCATGACAATCATGTTTATGACACCTGTCTGTCACCAATTACCAGATACATTGTCTGACTTACATTACATTACCTAATTACCTGCAGAAAAATTGGCAATGAACAATCTGCAATTTAAATAATTAGTTTTATTTCTCTACTCTAAAGGAAACAAGAGGATCATGGTGATCCTGTGATCTGCTGACTCCAATCTCTTGGTTCTGCAAATATAGACTTTCCAGCTCTATTACATGTACTGTATTGGTGATTACCAATAAGCGACCAAAAATATAACACCTCCAAAATATAAGCCAACATGTGAGTTTGACCTTTCAAGATCACTCAATGTCAAAATTAACGCCACAAAAAAAAATAAAAAATAAAAAAAACTCACAGGCAGTAACCATGGGCCTCAGATTCACCATTCTCAAGATATAAGCCAGCATGTAAAATTTGCCGAATCAGCAAAATGCTTCAATTCTACTGAGCGCTACCTATATACATCCCTTTTCAGAGAGTGCATAATTATCGTGTCTTCATCTCCTACATAATTTTGGTGACGGTCCACCTGGGCAACATCTATATTTGTGTAAAAGCAAGCTTTTCCATTCAACAGTTTGGGAAGATGATGTTAAAAAAAAAAAAAAATTGCAGCACCACGTGATGGCCAAAATGTGAATTATGTGACCCCATCAGACCCTGTAAGCAATATCAAAGCAACTGGCCATGTAGTTCTTGAGCAGAATATTCTTTTTTAATACATAAATTAAAAAAAACTCACAAAAGACTAAAAACCTATCATATCATCTCTTTTGCACACCTGGTGGAAGACTACCTGGGAAACATCCATGAGCAAAATCAAAAGATTCATGGATATACACAGAGAGACAACAGATCAAGACCATCCAATCACTTCAGCTGAGCTAAAAATTCATAAAATGAAAGAAATAAATGCGAAAAAAAATATTGCAGTATCATCTCTTGCAAACATAGTAGAGAACCACTTGGGAGAACACCCATGTGCAAAATCAAAATATTTAATGCAAATGTTTTTTGAGAAGTGAATGGACGGACAGACACAAACAAATTTCATGGGCTATGCTGACTGACAAGTCAGCAGAGCTTGAAAATGATATCTCAGCTACTTTAACTCCACAGAATAAAATGACTTAACATGTTGATGCTGGCAATGAAGTCTAGAAATATATATACCTTTGTTCTTTTCTCTGTCCACCTATGTCACCTGACTGAAATAACTCTCACATGAGTTGGGAAGTAAGTTTGTTGACAGGGGTGAATATAATTATGAAAGCACCTGAAGGCCAGTGTTTACTCCATACAACAGGTGTGTCAAGTCTCAAGTCAGCAATAATGCCCTAGGCACCTCAAATGTCATGCTCTCCTGAAAATATGTAACATTTTGTACCATGTCTTTCTTTTACAAAAAAAAAAGTATGAAAGAGACTGTATGTTAAACACTTTTCTGTCTGATTATTAAAGGTCCTTCCACATAATATTTGGATAACTCTGCCAACCATATCTCAATGTCATACAGACTAAAGGTTAATTACAATGCACTCTTTAAAGTTTACTTGTTTTGTTCTTTTATTTACATTTTCTCTGTTCTACAAACTTTCTAACAGTGTTACATATACATGTTATTCCAACACAAGTTTTACTGTCAATATTTGCGACTATCGTGATATGCACAAGTACATGAAATGTTTTACGTGGGTCAATATGTCTGAAAATGACATGTGGATACCGAGAGTCAGTTTTATGGTACATACATAATACGTGTTGGTATCAGGGGTCACATTTGTTTGTTTGTATGCCAGTTTGATTGATCTGTAATATACTACCTTGATCCACTTGACCTGCAGACAAGTTAACTTTTTTTTTCAAAATTGCATCCTTCTGTTACCCACTTCAAGCAATACGACTTATCAAGGAAATATCATAGGTAAACAGCTTTCCTGGATTTTCACTGTTTGCCGAGAATATGGACAGAGCATTTTGCCTGTATGCATGACATTGCATTGATGCAGCAACTTGTCTGTACACACAATCTTGTCTGTACATATTGACTGAACATGTTCCCTATATGCACAACACTGTGTTATTGCCTAACCTTCTCTAGATTTTATGTGCAAAATCTCATCTGTACTTACTAATTACATGTAGCTTGTTCTCATATATTGAATATCATCTCCAATTAATGAATAGCTTGCCTTTAAACACAAAACATTTCATGGAAATGTGTCAACTTAATTTGAATTTGACCATGAAAGACTTAAGAAACATCTACCTTAGCAAATGTGCAGACCCTGCATCATCTCTAAGAATATCTCAAACCAATCCCAACATCTTCAGATCAGATAACCTTTGCCCCAACAAAAAACAAGAAATAATCACTGCATTGTTCTTCCCTCATAATGCAATTACAGACATCTAGTGCAACTGTGAAGTACCTGAATACACATAATGATGTCTCACTCATGTCACATTTGTGCATGACACTGTTCAACGTTAAACACTGATTTGCCTTAAAACAAGCTGGCCTCCACTGCCAAATTCTAAGCTATTACTGGTAGTTTGTTACCACTGCTCACAGCCTGACAATTTTTAAAATAACCACAATTTTCTTTGTTAAAAAAAAAAAAGAAAGAAAGAAAATAAGGAGTTTAAAAGTGGCCTAAGCAACATCATTAGGTGCTCTAATAAAGGTATAACCACTGCTCTCATTGCTAGACCTATCTGCAGGCTCCACATGAGGAGACATCAACAAAAAAAAAAAAGCTGATAAAACACTGTGAGTCACAGGAAAATAAATTTTGAGCGAAATTTTTTGACCCATGGATACAATGTCCCTGCACAGATTCAATGTTTCAAATAAAGACCATGTGTGAGTGCAGCTGTAATCACTGAGAGTACCAAGCAGGCAGATCCCTGCTTCCTCTGTGGTTGAACTGAGCACACACTTCACTCCAGTAATTGGCTCTCACGGCCATGAGTTAATTGCATTCTGACTTTGTGCTTGAGATGGCTAAAATGGGGGGGGGGGGGGGGGAAGGTCAGATAAAGCTGATAAATATCCTCCTCTATCTTGATCTGTTCACAGAGGGGCCAGAGGGGCAGATGTGCACCTACATTCTTACCCGCACCTTTTTGTTTCTTGTCTGTGTGGAAGCTTCCATTAATCTGCATGCATGTGGTCTCATTTACCCAGCAACTATTTACAAAGTGCAGACCACCCCATGAAGATTTTATGCTATGAATAGGTTCTTTACGGTATGTAGTTCTAAGATAAAAGTATACACTTTAGTAGACTTTTATATCATCCCATAGATACCTATTTATAAAAGTGCCAAGAATAACAAGAGGTCCATGGGCTTAGTGCTCCACTATCATGTAAATACATGCAATCCCTTTCCGAACTTGAGAAAAAAGGTCAAGGTAACCCATACACCATGTCAAAATTTCACGTGATACACCTTTGTGATACATTTAGAATCACTGGCCTTATCCTTTCTGAAACATGCTAAATCTTTTGTCCCCATTAAAGTGCTTCATGACCTTGACAAATAAGTCAAGGTCACCAAAACCTCTACTATTAGCTAAATACATATTTGGTGTACAGTTTGCAGTTCTACATGTATCTCAATTTATTACCATAATAATGAATCTGAAGTGTTTCTGATAACATTAACTCCACTTAATACCACCAGTGGCACCACCATAACTGCACACATCATAGACTTTCTTCTGTAATGTTCCTCTAGTTCCACAAGTTCTGATGTGATGACCAGATCACCAAAAAGAATTTCCTGAAATGCATTTCCTATGTGATCTTGAGAATGTAGGTCAGCATTGTTCATTTTGTGTGGTTTTATAACTTCCTCATATGATACATATTTTTGGTATATCTGGTATTGTTAGCCTTTTTCTTTCTCAACATACTGAATTAAGTGCCCTTTACTTATGTACTTAATGACTAAAAACAGTTCAAGGTTACTCAAAACTTTACAAAAATTGACCACTGACCTAACACATATCTGATGCAAGTTTTGTAGTTACATCCCAATTTATTATCACAAAAATTAACTTAATGTTTCTGACACCTATAATGTTAGTTCCAATTACTACCACCAGTGGTACCACCATGTCTCCACATATCAGACTTTTTCACAGTGACCTTGAGAAAGTACACCAAGGCCAGCCACATCAAGTAATATTGAACTTCCCCATATGATACACATTTGTCGCACATTTGGTAAAATTAGCTTTATAATTTCTCAAGATAATGAATTTCATATATCTAACATTAAGAATTTTTTCTGTTCCCCAATAGATGGCACTAGGATCCAACGATATTCAAAGACAACAGAGCATTTTCGTATTTTTCACTTTTTGTCCTCTCTATTACATAATACAATAGGTGGTGCCACTAATAATGAAAGCAACCTAGATGTTCACATATAGAACATGTCCAAAAAAATTAACAGTGTAACTTAAAATTGTGCACGCACACAACTGTTTACAGATGGATGGAGTAGTATAAGCTCTGTGACTTTTGGTCAGCAAAGCTTAAAATGGGTCAGGTACACTAAACATACACGTACTTATATTATATTTAGTCGTCTTGGCAATTGAGCACTCCAGATTTTGAGGCTTGCTGATACTGATACAGCGTAGTTGGCCCAGGAAAGCAACCAATCAGTGCTTTGAAATGATAACACTCCATGAGTTGCATTATCACTGCTTTCATTTTCCTTTTCTTTTTAAACAAAATGAGCTACTTGTATTATATTTAGTAGTCTTGGCAATTGTTCCAGATTTTGAGGCTTGCTGATACTGATAGTTGTCCCAGAAAAGCAACCAACCAGTGCTTTCAAATGATTACACTCCATGAGCCTGTATATTATCACTATGTATTTTCATTTCTTAAAAAACAAAATGAGCACACTTTTACATGGGATATTACAGAATATATCGCATACTGTCTCACTGAATACCAAAATTTCTTACTGACCATGATTTTTTCAAAAAGGTACCTAGTATTTTAATTCATATTACAGAGTCAGACAACTTTTTCCCTATGTTGAAACAAGGTTACCACTCTTACAGATACATGGAGTTGTTTTGTTTTTGTTTGTTGTTGGGGGTGGGGGGTGGGGGTGGAAGGGGAGGTTGTATATGAACATAAACCAATAACAGAATTTGTGTTCAAATGATTAGACTTTGCCTCCAAGTTAATGGTCATAGCTGATATCAATTAATTGGATCATCACTAAAATAAACTAAATAATCAACAGTATTTTGAAAAGTCGACAAAAAATCACCATAAGCTGATTTAACTATATGAAAAAAAAATCTGTTTATGTTGATGAGGAGTAGTCATTATTTAAGATGTCTATTTATATGATCTGTCAACCCATTACTGAGCATTCCTACAAGGCACTGTTTGAGTTATGTCAGCATGCATTATATAGATGCCAACCGATGTACATTAACAACAGCTGCTGATCAATTAACTCATACATCTATACATGGTCAAAATATAATGAGTAAATTGAACTTTCTAATTATACTTGTGTCATATGTTTGGCACCAGAAACACCTCACAGTTAAACATGAATGACGCAGGAGGGTGGGAATGAACATATACATAATATTGTATTGCATAGGACTTTCCTAACAGTACTCCAGTGGTCCCTCCTTTCAAAGACTACGCCAGTGAGACCACCTGACTTGAAGGACCACCTATTTAGGACACTTTGCTTAGTACTTTTCATGTTAATTACACCTGCTATGAAAGATAACCTGTCTTGAGAGACCCTAATTTGGTCATCTCCAGGGGTGGTCTTTCAAGCCAAGTTTCACTGTATATACATCACACGCCTTTCAATAGTTTTCCGCTGACAAAAGCCAATTACAACAACTTCTAAATTTATACATATTCACATTCACATCATATGAAGCCCATCTTTGTAATTTTGTAACACTTGGGACATTAATGGGGGGGGGGGGGGCAAATGATATGGAAATTTTTTTTTAAAATGGTATTTCATTATGTTTATGTAGTCGTGCATTTACTTTTCTTATACATTGTGGGCAATGTGAGAAATGACATATTAGATGTAACATCTTAACACAATTACAAGAAGTTAAATTTGACGTGATTTGACATAAGGTAGCATCATACTTGCCTGCAAAGCAGACCAAGTTCCGTGTTACTACACTTGGTCTGCCCTTCTTCGACAAGATTTTATTTATAGTAAGGGAAACAGAACTATACTGTGACCCTCCCCCTAGACTGAGACACCAATCAGGAAGTTCATTATTGCCTAGACCAGTAACAACCTGTGGTCCCTAGTGTACTGAAGCCTGTTGCCATAGTAACCATAATCAGCCAATTAGAAACTGAGTCGCTTTTCCAACGCAGAACAGTGACCTTGTCAAAGAAGGGCAGACCCCAGCGGAGTAGACAAAATACGCAGCTTGGGTCTGCTTTGGAGGCAAGCATCATACAAGATATGATGATACATCAATGAACAGTCTCAGTCTAAATACATGTATATATAAACTAGAGGGCTATGTGAACAGTCCATCCACAGCTGACCTTAATACATTAAACCCAAAACAAGCCCCACCCTGAGCTGAGTTGAGTTACATACAGGCCCACAGAGTTCGAAGTGCAGTGGGTGACTGTGGGTCTATGGTTTGGAGTGAATATTCCAAAGTTAACCATAACATGTATCTGTATATAATTTTGAAAAATTGTATCATGAAATCATACTGAGTGCCACCACCTATTTACCACAACCTGGGAAAATCTTACAGAGTTTCCGCCAGCATGGAATTTTAGGTGCTCAATTACTCATATTTCAAAGTGAAAAGTCTGAAAATGAAGATTTATAGGATATTTTGCGATAATGTATGCTAAAATTGTATTTTTTTTAACCAAAATTTTAGGGTAAGCAAAAGCACCCTTGAAGTTTTTCTTTTTTTAATGGTATGCTGTTTTACCTGTTTTACCCTTTGCCAGAAACCCTGCCTTACTCTTGTTGAATCAAATAAATATTTTTGTTTTGTGTGGGATGTGGGTAAATTTGTCAACCTGCTTGATTGTGCCATGTACATGTACATGTCAGCCACACTTGCTTCCTGAACATGCACAGAACCAAAATAATTTTAATAACCACAGGTAGCTTGGGTCTGGTATTCCAATCTGAGTTTTGATGTCAGTGTAATTAGTGCATTTATGGAACAAACCTGGAAACATATAGTGGCTATTTTGTGCACATACCTTCTGATAATGTGGGTGCACTCTACACATATAACTGATTACGTAATCTCATTCTTTTCCATGAACAAGCAGTATGCTTGTAATTTTCTGTGAACAAATTAACATGCACTTCACCATATCCTTTCATCCTTGACATAACAAACTTGAAACTTAATTTGTGTACAGCCATGTGCAGTAAACTAAGTGAGGATATGGGAGAATGTCATATTTCCATTCATTAATTTTGTTGTATGTCCTACAATTGGGTATTGAGCTACATGGGCTGCTCCCTTGCTTAAATGAATGTAATCTACAGCCAGGATTTTAATTTAAAAAAATAAGAGCAAACACATGCGCGCATTATTACACCAAAATGTCATAACACCCCCTTACTTCACTTTATCACAATGTGTCACAATTTAAATAGCAAACCAATCTAAGAACACAGCTCAATTGATCCTTTCTTGGTGCACACACAGGATCACATTGATTTGTGACACCTTTTGTGCAAGTTCAGATTTCGGGACAGTTATTCTGTGTTTGGACCTTTCTGTTATCAGGTCTATCTGGTTCCCCTCTCTCAAAAGGTAAACAAATAAATATGGAATTATTTTGTTGGGGTAAGTTTAAATTTGAATTTTGCTATTTTTCACATATACCTGTAAACATACTAGTTCATCAAGTCTCTAAGCCTTGCTTTCATATGCAAAAACTTATTGTACAGTATGTATTAATGTCTTTGCTATTATTTCATGATCATACATGTACAATTCCTAAATTAGAGTCGGTTGTCTTTACCTACTAAAATGGTAAAGGCAAGCAGCCGCCTACAAAAAGAAAAAAAAAGTCCAGGAATTTAATGCTGTGAAACATGTCTGATGGTTTCCTACTGATGACCCATTTATCAATTCATTTGGCTGATGAATTCAAAATTTTGAATTGAACATGGTAATATTTAATAAAATACAGGTTTAGACATAAGACATGTCAGTGACTGAATTGGCCATGGAGCATAGAGGAATTGGGCTGTGCTCTTCTTTTATTCAGAACTACACACAAGATGTGGCACAGTTGCTCCTGTTTGTATAACAAATAAACATGTGTTTGTCTGGAGAGCCATTCATTTAGTATTATTGTACTAATTGGTAATCCAGGTGAAATAAATATGTTTAAAATAAAAAATAATAAGTAATCATGCTAATCTGAGACATAATCTGATAATAAGCATATATACCATTTTCTCCCCAACAAGTATCCTGACTGCTTACAAAATTTTAGTAAAATTACTCCACTATGATTCTATATTTCGAATATTAGTGATCATTAGTCAGATTAAATATATAAAGATGGTTAAATGTAAAATATTTAGCTTCATATTTACTTTTGCTGATCCCATACGGACGGGGACTTTATTAGAGTATGTAACCCTATTAGGAGAAAATTGGGATGTACTGTCCTTTATTTGCATCTCTGTTTACCATATTAACACAAGATGTGTGAAAAGCCTGTGCTCAACTGACCTAAGCTTGTTCACAAAATCAAAGTTGCAACTGAATATAGACCAGTGCTGAGCTTAAGCTGAGTGCATATGACATCTAGAAGTATTGCTAAAATTTGTCTGAACAAAAACTCATTAAAAATATAAATTTTATTGGAGCATGAGAAATTGAAAATATTTAAAAGGGAACTTTAAAAAAAGAACATCGCAACTTGGTGGAGAAAATACATGATATTGAGCATTAGAATGTCCACTGACTTACATAGTAATCAGTGGGAAGGTGCAGTGACAGATACATTTGTGATTAGAAATGGGTTCCCTTTAAGCACGCTTCAAATCATTATTTTTTTTAACAAATAATTATGTTCACTTTGGGCTTTTTCTGTGCCTGCAATCATGCTCAATTACGTTTACTACTTTGTACACATAATGGGACTTTGAGCGCTCATGGGACAGACATAAACTCATTTGTGCATGCTTGGAGAAAAGCGTTCATCACAGTACTCTTGTTTCTGTTACATAATCATGTGAACTCTGAATCTGATGCAGTCCTAACCATTTGTGGTCCCCAAGTTCCAGTTGCAGTGTGTGACATACATTTCTAACATTGCACATATTCATTCTGCAGTAATTTGTTTGAAATGACTGCTCCACATGTGCTTGATTTCCACACAGTCAAATCTTATTATCTTGTTTATTTTACAAGTAACTTACAATTAGCGGTTAGATTTACTGAAGGCAAAAACAATGCTTCTGATGTTCAAATGGAGTTCGGGCACAAGACGTTGCTTGCATCAGTGCCAAATGTACCGTGAATATCCTTCCGTGTGTCTTGCAACCATAACAGAAAGCTCTAGAAGAACTATCTTAGGTCCTAATACAATGAAAAGATCAAAGTTTTTAAACACATTAACCGCATGGTGAGGAGACCTGGGCAGAAGCCAACATGGATATGATCTGGTTTGGAAAATTTCCATGCTACTATTGGTTCACGTGCCTAGTCTTCAGCATTACATATTCAAATAGGTCATATGAATATCTGACTACATCACAGTCAGCCAATGGAAATGACTATTTGAATAACATTTCTAGGGCCTGTATTTTTCTGTTTTTAAGGGAAACGGAACGGAATAATGAATTTTTGTCACCTATGAAACGGAATTTGCTGTTTTGCCTTAATGTGTTTTACATACAAAGAGAACTACTGAAACGGAATTTGGAAATTTCTGGCTGGTGAAACGGAATTTCTAGTGTTCTGAAACGGAAAAATACAGGCCCTACATTTCTAACCTTTGAAACAGTGATGTTTGGCATAAATGACACACATAGCAGTCATACTAAGCCAACAAGAAAGCATTTTATTGATTAAGATAGTTCTGAATTTTCCAATGACACCAAACATGCGGTGTTTACCGCAAGTGACCCAGCCTTAAATAGGACACAAATGAGTGCAATTTTACCTCTGTTTTACATTGTTTTGCCAATTTTCATTGGTAAATACAAAATATGCATTGTTCAAGGTAGACTAGCCATCAGTTTAATTAAATTTAATATTTTTATGTGGGAGTGAGATGTTGACTTAAAAATACTGCAACATTTTGTCAATCATATAAGTCTGTCTGGAAAACACATTCAAATTAAACATAAATATTAAAACGTGTAGGTAATATGCTAGTCACGCTATTTGGCATTTGGTTCCATTACCTCTTTGGGTGAGATTCAAATTCCAGAGGTTGAGCAAAAAACAGTTCCGAGAAAATCACATTGAAAGAAAATGTTGCCAATTCTTATGCATATGCCTGTAATATGACACATATTCATTTCTTCTGTCCTGTGTTTTTATCATTGCATGAAATAAACTTGTAGCTGTACCGCTGTGATGTTGTCATTCAAAAAAGTATATTTTGTGGCTTAAAACTCAACTTTTTTAACTAGGGATCACACTTGGCTTGTTTGGGTGTGGGTTCACATGCGGCTTTCCATATATGGGGCCCAGTAAGTGGATGGTGCTAATTTGGTTTTACATCAACAGAGAATTCAAAGTAGTCTGAACAATGGTAGTGATTAGTCTGAACTGGCCCATTCTTCTACTCCATGGCTAATGGTTTCCTGTTCCCTATGAGTGACCCTTGTCAGTGGATCAATAGGTTTCCAGGGGTCAAGGACTAATGACTGTGCAAACAATGACATGGTTAATTATCATGCCCATGCACACAAACCCCATGTGTTTGGCACTGCTGAAACTGTTCAGTGTAAACAAAAGTTCTGAGCTCAATTTTCTCATATAAATTTATTTTCATACACCTGAGTTTTTGGGAGCATGTAGTTTAAGTATCAAACTATTCAAAAATATTAAAAAGTGATTACAGGTTAACCAAAAGTGCTCCCTTCAGACCTTCCACCTGAATAAGACAATTACTTAATCTGGACATGTTGTCCTCAGAAGCTGCCCACTGAGATGAATAAATGTTCTCCACTTCATTTTGTAGAGCAAATAAATGATTTACCTGCTGTCGGGGCCAGGTTAGTAACTGACTCATATATCAGTATGTGTGCACATGCATTGGATTCATTGAGTTTGTCTCAAGAAAACTTTGGCATATATGATAAATCCTGCAGTGCTTATCACCACAAAAGATATACTGGCCTAAATATTGTTACAATTCCAGATTAAAATTCATCATAACAAGACTTATCATTGGTGTAGTGTGTATCTTAATTTCCAGAGAAAAGGACATTCATTTTTGTGTACTTAGACAACCACACGAACTCTTCATTTTATTCTTCCTGTCTTCTGCTTTTTTAACCCTTACAGTGCTGATTTAAGATCGAGTCAACAGCTTTCCTCGGGGCATTTTATGTACAAAGTGCCCTGAGGAAAGCTGTTGACTAAGACTACTTTTTGCTTTAGACTAGGCTTGCTGGTATTTGAAAAGTATCTTCATGAGGAATTTGAATCTCTTAACCATTATATGTTTAACAGTGATGAGAAAATGACTAGAGCCGTGATTAGCACTTTAAGGGTTAACTTCACCTGTTCAACCACAAAATGGCTAAAAGCAAGTTAAATGTACATGGGATGTGACTTGTCTGTGATACCTGGGCCCCTTGACCTTGGATATGCCAGACTCACTGAGTCATTCTGGGATGGGCCTCAGCAGCTGCTGACTGCATCACCATATGTACAAAACTCCACAATTATTGATTTGTTGATACAAAACAGTCATGTACAACTTACATCTCGGCACAGGACTTCCTGGAAATAATTATGTCATGGCTAGTCTGCCATATTGTTTGATACATGTACACACATACAAACATATTCCTTTCAAGAAGAAACAAAACAACAGTTGACAACAATGAAAAATAGTCTGTAGCATGAAATTTTTCAACCTGAAGTAACCAAATACATAAATTGTGATGGATCTACATTATTGAAGATGGTAATCAAAAAAGGCAGCTATCTTGTGTACATGTATATCCTTGTTGTCATGGTTTGTCTTCACCTTTTACAAACATCTCCCATTCTGGTAGAGTTTGTATTTCTGTCACCTGACTAAATGCCAAAAACACTGTTCTTCCAAAGAATCCAATGTGTATGTAGATGCATGGGAGGGGTATCATGTGACAATGTCTCAGTCTCTGCTAACAAGATACATACAAACCCCCTTTGACCCCAAACTTAGGATAATCTGGGGTGGTCTACTGTATATTTAACAGCAACAACCCTAACATTGATAAATTTATATATATATGTATCTGCATGCAACCTTTTCCACTCAAAATTCCCAGAAAAGGCCCAATGTTGTGAATATTACCTTTCTTTTTGATTAGATGTACATGTGATTTTTCAGCACCTTTCTTGGGAGCACTTTGGACACATTGTGCTCAAAGTGTACCCATAAAAGTTGTTGACTCAAGTCCTTTGGCTTAAGGCATAAAGGGATGAAAAGGATAAAATGTTATATATGTCAGTGATCATGTTTCAAGATGAAATAGAAATGAGCTTGCTTGGTGACTACTTTCATTTCCCACGTTGACTGCAGGTGTAACAAAAAATACTGCTGCATGAAAGGCAAAATAATGATTTTGCTGGTTTAGGTAAAAATTTGTTCTCTTACTCCAACTTTAAACAGTTGCTTTCAACATGTTCAAAACAATTCTCACCTGGTAATGCTGATATGAAGTCTCTTTGAAGCATAGGCTTGAGATAACAGTTGATTTGACCATGCTGATAGTGGCACATACGCGAGATGAGATGTTCCACAAAATCTACCTGTTCCTGTTCAGGCCAACTATCAAAGTACTTAGTGCATGTATCTCGCTCCTGTAAATATGAGGCGGACGGCTCTGTGTTCCTTGGATTTTTGCTGGTGATGAGGGCAGCAGTTTCTGCCTGCAAGTCAACAGTGTTCAACAGGTTATCCAAAGCTTCAATTTCAAGATACAAAATCATAAAACAACAGTATTAACACTTTTGTTAGCTATTACTATAGTTACCCTTACCTGTTTCAAAAGAAAACTTATAATTAATTTACCAGTTTGACAATACTGTAAGTGATTTGGTTATCAATAGCTTCCTCCTTCCAAAAGACTTGGTTTGGGAAGAAACCGTGGCAGAAATATTAAGTCTTGTGTGTGGGTTGCCAGGAATAGCTTTGTTAAGACACGGGTTCTCTTATAATTTGAAAATGACATGCATAAACACACATACAAATAAAAACATATGCTACCAAAGACAAGAGTCAGAGCAGGTAAAAATTCAATCTTCGACTTATGTAGTCCATGGTTTTCAAAATAAGGAGGCAAGAGGTGCATCTGCTGATCTACAAAGCTTTTTGCAGCACCTATTTTTGGCCACTTTAAACACAGAGATTTAAAAGTACATGTACATTCTTGACATTTGTTTTCACCTTCTACTTGTACCCTTCTTTCTCTTACTTTAAATGTTAATTTCTGGAACAGTTTACCTGCATACATAGTTACTGAAAAAACAGTGCTACAGTATAAAAAAAGGATAAATTATGGAGTGCTCCATTGCTCAGTCCTGAAATTAAATACAATTACCATGCCACCCCACTCAGCTCACGGAACAACATATCACATGCAAGAATCACAGCCTATGATCTGGATACAGAGGCCTGAGGCCTGCATCCAGTAATAAACTCGATTACATGAAAATGCTGTTAACACAACATTAAACAGAAAGTACAGTACACTTATCTGGCCATGATTGGTTTACAAAAAATTATTTATCAACATGTTGTACTTTTTGGAAGTGCTTACTGACCTTGCAAAACACTATAGGTAACACAACATACTACAAAATTTGACCATCGGCCTAATGCATATTTGGTGTAAGTTTTGCAATTCCATCTCAATTTTTTAGGTCATGATTATGACAATAAAATCACCTTGACATGCATTCCATCTCTGACCTTGAGAAAGTAGTCACGGTCATCCATATTGTGTGATATCAAGATATATAAAACATATTTATAGTACATTTGTCTCAACATAAAGATGTCAAAGTAAAAGTCCTCTAGTAAGTAGGTCAAGGTCACCCATATTAAATGCAAAACAAAACTTGTATACATGATACACATTTGCAGTATATTTCATTTTGTCAGCCTTCTAATTTCTCAACATTATGCCAAGTTTAGAGTCCTTTACTACATCCTCAGTGACCTCGAAAAATAAGTCAATGTCACCCAAAATTTCACAAAAATTGATCATAAGCCTGATACATATTTGGTGTAAATTTAGAAGTTCCATCTCAATCTATAATCATAATAATTTTAATACCCAATATGCTGTTTCCACTTATTACCAGCATGCCTCCACATATCAAAGACTTTTGTCTTTATATAATCAGGGCACGAAAATTTTTTTAAAAAGCACTCGTCGGCAGGACAAGTGAACTTTAAAATCTACTTGTCTGTATGCAAAATCCACTAGTCCGAATATAACCCGGTGCGACAAACATAGTAATATTCGTTTTCATCAATCCATACATAAAGGCCTGGACAAACTATTTACCCTGATTTGGCACTTACAGTTGCTTGTAAATCGGCAAAAATCTGTCAATTTTTACCACAATTCTAGCTATGACTGCAAACAGTAAAAATGGCAAAAAAAAAAAAATAAATAAATAAATAAAAAAAATTTAAAAAAAAAATACACATTGAAAAGTAAACTACTTGCATAGGGTGACTCATGATGAAAAATACTGTGTAATTTTTGGAAGTCACTGTTCCAGATAAATTTAATACAGATTAATAGTTGTATTGGTTTTAACATCGTCTTTCTTCTTGCCGCTGATGGGATGCACATCGACGCCGTCATTTGCGTACTACCATGAATGCTATCCGTACATCGTTGCCAATTTGTGTATACAGTATCGGCAAGTTCCTAGTAATAAATGGTGTTCTAAATTCAAATTCAAACGAAGAATTTAAAATCAGAAATCCGTCTCCTTGTAATGTACATCGAGTGTGCGGTCACCCTCCTTCCAACCACTGTATACAAACAGCTGCATTGGCCATGTGGTCTGACAAACAACACATCACCTGATTGGTCAATTGAGTCACATGCAAAAATGAGCCAATCACTGCTCATGTTACAGTGTGTTCATCATGGCTTCCACCCTGTGAACGTGTGTGAACCTTCCGAAATTTACGGAAGGAACACACAAACGGGAAGCTTTTTTTTTTTTAATTGCAGCATGCGAAAACAAAGATTCCAGTGTTTATAGCAACAATTATTTGGAGTCACAGGCAAATACGCAAAGGTAGGGGGATAGAGAAAAATGCTGAATGTGTGACAGATCAGTCAGCATGATGCTCCCTTCACCATAGATTACTCCACGCGGTCACTTGCGTGTGACTGGCAGATGTGTGTTTTGTTTGGCCGGGAAGTCAACTTGCGGCACCTTCACATGATCTGTCCAACACTTTTAGAGCCCACCGATAAATTGTCTTTGATGCTAATTAGCTCAAGAATTCGCCATGCAAGTTTTAAAATTTTTTTATGTTCCTTTGTCATCGTTCGGGCAGATTAGACTGACGGTGAGGTGCTGTGACCTTGCCCCGATACGGGCGAAAGCCAATACGCCCCAATGCATGACTCCTGGTACCTTTTGATCTCGTCGTCGTATGCACGCAACGGTCAAAATACCTGCTTATTTTGACAGAAATCAAGTAGGTAGTCAAGCCCTGTTGAATACACCTGCTGACCATGTAATTGTTTAAACCTGGATTGTTTACTTTAGGCCAGGGGATTATCATCAACTATTGTGCATTGGCGTCCCCACGCACATGCCTGTATTCGTGTGTATGTTCTGTTCACACGGACCACAGTGATCGCCAACATATGGAGAGTCGCGAAGGCTCTGACTGCTCATCATGATGTTGCCGTGCATGCAAACAGATGTAATTTCAGTCCAATTAAAAAAGAAAAAAATAGCTTGTCTGCAGGACAAGTTGAATTTGAAAGTCACTTGTCCGAGAAGAGCTTTAGCTTGTCCCGGAACGTCGGATCATAGGAATTTTCGCACCCTGATAATATTTCTGTAATGGAATCCTGATACATATGCACAAGTTCAGACATAATGACCGTGAGAAAAATATCATTTCCTGAAATGTATTTCTTCTGTGAAGTTTTGTGACGATTCATTATAACTCTTAAAAATATGGCATTCTCAAAATTTTCAGATCTTGGCCAACACATTACATAATTTGCGGCAAGGTGATTGGTGCCGACGGTTGCTGGTTTGGAACCGTCTATTCTGTGGTCACAATATATATATATTTGGTGCTCCTTTGATGAAGATGGACTTATAAGTGTACAGTCCCCAGACCTGGGCCAACTACAAACACAGTACTTTATTTGTACTGGAATAAATACAACGAACTGGGCCATGCTGATTATGGCATTCACGCATACCTGCTAACATTGATCCATTCTTTTTAGGAATGGTGATTTGGCGCAGTTGGTATATGTGGTTTTTTTCATTTTCGGCTAGGTGATTTGTGTTTAAGGTTGCTGGTTTGAGACCTGTCTGTTCCGTTATCACGAAACATATAAAACTATACATTAAAAACATGGCACCACCAATATTGAACTTCACCTAGATTTCCATACACCTGCCAAGTCCTGAAAGCTATCTGGGGTTAACTTAAAAACTGTGGACTGTGTGTCCACACGCAAGTTTCCACACAGACAAACTAAGTGATGTATGGTCAGGCATGAGTAGTCACATTAGCTCTGCAACTTATGGTCAGCAGAGCTAAAACACTCTTGTACAACATCAACACACAAATGTTACTGGTTTAAAAACATTTTAACGATAATTTCACTCTTCAGGTCTCAAAATGCGTAAAAGTTGACAACTCTTTACATATGGGCAAGTGCCTTTCATCAGAAAAAAAAATGACAAGTGTATATATTGGCAACCTCAATTAAAAGTTTCCTGCTGTTTCCATATGTTGTTCCACAGATTTGTGGTTTGATTGAAGTTTAAAACAAAATATTATCTGTCAGAGCACCTTAAATAGCAGTGGAGAACGAGCGGACTTTTCTAATACTTTAAATTTACACGTACTGAATGATGAACTACCAATTCCAAGACTTTTTTTTTTTTAGATGTCAAAACGCTGGTTACTGAGCCGTCACCGAGTGTCATCACAAAGTGACAGCTAGGTTTCTCAGCTCAGCTTCATCGAAAATTTATTTCAGCATTTCGATGAAATTTAATATCTCTGTATCAAAGGTTTCCATCGTTTAGAAGAAAAATTATCCCAAGACATATCCATTGTTCTAATTTGCCATGAATAACCGTGCTTCCTTATTTTTTCGACGTGCTAATGTGCTTCTCCACATTCACAGATTTGGTTCGGCCGTCAAATACCCAAGAACAAAATGGCGACTCTTGCCAAGTCCACTGTTCTCCGTTGCACAAGGCCGATTGTAGATACATGTATTCCTTCACTTCTGATACATACCCGTTTCTGTTCCGACCTAATGTCGTCGGAGACCGAATTGATCTCCATACTCGTGTCCACAGAAGTCATCGCTTCTGTATGGAAGTAAACAAATTCCGGGTTCCGAACTGAAAACAAAAATTTCTACGACCAAGAGTGAAAGATATGTGACGTCATGACACACGTTTATACGCTAACCCCGTTTGCTCGATGACAAATATATAGCAGGTTTATCCCTCTTTATTTGTTAATTTATGATATAAAATTAATAAATGAATTAATTATTTGTAATATGATGTATATACCATTAACGTATATATTTTTTTTTTCATTCTTGACAGCTGGTATCCCGCCATTCCGTTTCAAAATGGCAGCCTTCAGTGATCTGAATGTGCTCTGGACAAAAGATGATAAATCTCTGCCAGAAAAGCTTAAAATGGCTGTGAAGCGTAAGATAACATGAGTGTTAATAACTTTTTTACTTTTTGTCGTGTTCACTGATTTGGTTTGCGATGTTATACAATTTTCCAAGTTTAACAAGTTGTGCAATGTGTGCTGTGCAGCCAAAATCTTATATTATCGCTCAGACCATACCCTCTCCGTTGATGTTTGAAGCCACACACTACGGTCACGATTTGGGCGGCACTCTATCAGCGGTGCTATAAACGAAGTCAATATCTTATTCCCTATGTCATGAAACTTTACCAAAATGCAACATGAATGACACAGACTTTCAAGGAACCCAAAAATATGAGACACTGGACAGGAACATTTATGTATATCGATTATCGTGCAATTGAGGTATTTATTGAAAGGTCTGCGTGAAACACACAACTTCAATTTATTCTCGGATCCGCCAACGCATCATAAGCTGCTTATCAGCTGACTGCTGTTATAATATGTAACAGCCAGGCTGTGGAAGCTCCCGAAGGCAAAGTACGACTCGCATGGCCTGCTATCGCAGGCATGCTCGTTTTGACTCGACGCTTTGTCGCCCTACTGTGTTTGGTGTCTTTCCAAGCGTGATTCATATTTTGCGATGACTGTGTTTTGTGTAGTTCCCTACAGCCTGATTCATATTTTCCGTGCAGCGCAGCTATATTGACGTAGCGGCAAGGCAGGGAACCAGCCAAGGCCATAGCCTGGGGCCGGCGAGCGTTTATCTTTGCTTATCAACTGTCATTCCCTGAAGAAGGACTAATGATCCGAAAATTTGAGAAAAATATTAATAATTATGTACACGACAATGAACTTGTTCTTTCATTTGGGTTAATCTGTCGCGGAGAATGATTCAGTTTTCATGGGTTCTAGACTGCACTTCCGCTTCCTGTTTGCTTCAAAAAACAACTTCCGTGCCGCAAGCAATTCAGGCCATCCACTAGCAAGATAAGGGAGCATGAATTAATTTGTTTCATGTACGCACGTAACGGTTTAGCTCCCTTCGGGAGCTAATAATAATAATAATACTGTGGCTCTCCGCTTATGCGCCGCGGTCCTGTGTGACACAGGTGGCCTAGGGAAAAAAAAAAGAAGAGAGAAGATGAGGTGGAGGAAACCATGGTTATGCTAATCAGCTCATGCTGCAATGTTTACCAGGACCAGAGCCGAGGCAAAGAGTCCACCACACACTCTCTCACAGCTGTGGTGGGCCCCTGGCCCTGGATATATCCCCCAACACTCATCGCTTGTAGCCCCCCCCCCCCCCATAAAAAGACAGAAAAACCTTCCCTCATACACCCTATCCCCGCCTCTAAGGCTCAGGCATTTCCCATGGGGGATCCCATGGGAGCCCTTATAAGGGCTACCACCATTCCCTCTCCTCCCTGCATCTAAGATTCTAATTCACCCTGTTGCTATCAAGCCCTATCAATTCATTTCTTTTCTCCCAGCACCCTACCAGGTAGTCCTGTATGCTTTTAGTGCCTTTCCTGCCTCCCAGAAAGCCACCCTTCAAACCTAAAACCAATGCTATGCGTTCCTCTTCCTCTAAACACTGAACCTCTTCTAGACCCTTGTTATTATAGTCTTCCCTGTGCCACTTTCTGAAAAATTCTTCCCTTATCTCTCTATATGCATCACACCACAACAGCCAGTGATCCACTGTCTCATCTGCCTCTTGTCTACATACCTTACATTTACCATTACTCCCTGTTGTCCACTTCTGTTTTCTCTTTTCTAGATTGATTACTCCTGCCCTACTTTGAAAAAGAAGCTTGGATCCCTTCCCTCCATCCCAACACACACTTTTCTTTGGTTTTTCTAGTACCTTGTGTGCTTTTAGTGTACTCTTTTCCCTGACACCTTTTTTCCAGTCTTCTTTCCAGCCCTCTGTAACAGTCTTACCTATATACACTTTTCAGTTTTCAACCTCATCATATCCTTTCAATTCGTATCTCTCTGCCAACTTATTTATATCTTTGACCCATCTTGTTTCTTCCTGTTGTTATGCAAATGAGCGGGCCCTTTGAAAACACGTTCCACATCGCATTATAGTCCCATGTAAAATTAGACACTTTTATCCCAAATTATATCCATGTTGTCGACCGCATATCAACAAAATAACTCTGAAGGCAGCATCATTTTGCTGAATTCTGCTACTGAATAAAAAATTGGAGAGATTTTGATGATCATAACTTGGGGTTTTAGCGCTGGTTTTCGGGTAACGCTTAGCATACATTGAATGGGTATCCACAGACGCTTTCAGGGAGATTCACCGAGTAACGCAGGCATGTAAACTAAGATTCCCAGATGTGCGGATCCGAGAATGAGGTGGAGATGGTGCCCATATCAAAACAATACCGTCGGTGCCTCAGAAATGGGGCTAGGGTTCACGCACACATCAATGGATAGCGCAACATCCATGGATAGCGCAGCGCGTTCTTCTACTGTACATATCATATGGGCACAGTGCAAATGTGGCCACACGCATAGTACAGTATTATCAATACATCATCCAAGATACGTCAAAGACCAGTCCAAGTTTGTGGCCACATTTCTGGCCACTGTGGTCACATTTTCAAAAAGATAATATGGAAGTAGGTTCAACCTAGAAGCGAGCGGAGCATGTATACTAAATTGTTGTAGGCATAGCCTAAGATGCGAGCGTCAGCATTACAAAGTATCGATTATAAAGGTAACATCGGTGGATCTGGCAGGAGTACCTGGTCACTAGGTCCCTCTAGCGGCCATTTGCTAAGCCAGTCTAGAAGGGCGAAGCCTTAGTACCTTGAGCAGCTGAACGAACCGGTCTGTCGTATAGCCTTTCTTTTTGTTACATACTGCTATAAAAAAAAAGATATAAACCATAGTTTCCACAAGAGTCTGCACCTTCAGAAGGGCTATGTCCATGACTGATACATGCAGCATGTTTTGCTCTGTGACGTTTACCCCAAGAACCGCGCGTCATTATAGCGCCCTAGTAGTGAACCAAAAATGCCCAGTATCTCGCCCTCACCCCACTATTTATTCCCTTTATTCCGTTACCGTACCTTATTAAAATGGCCAAGGGAAAAGCTGGTGACATTTGACACACCACTCAACAGATACCCCTCACTGCGGTGCATGGAAAGTGCAGTGAAAACATGAGTATGGTGGGTGTCCTGCCACTCGTCACAAACAAATCGAGAGAAGGCGCAGCACTATCCATCGATGTGTACGCAAACCGTAGACCTGTAGAATGCGCTGCGCGATCTGTGGATCATGCAAATTGATAAAACAAACACAACATATATGCCCCTCAGGCTTCATGCAATGTAGAATATAGAATTGAATTTGTATTTTAACCAATCATGGCCCTAGTAGGTCCTCACTGGTCCTTACTGTGCCTTGGCAGAAAGTGCCTTATTTTAACCAATCATGGCCCTCCTTGGCATAAAGTACAAACCTACGGTCCCTAGTAGTCGCCATTTTGGACAGTCTCCCATGGTCGCCATTTGGGACCACAGGAAAAAAAGCGCTGTACATATACTGACCATAAAGCGAGCGACTCACAATTATGACAATTGTGGTGAAACGGGAAGTAGGCTATTAAGACCGTGCAGTGAAAATTTTTGGATTCACCATCCTGGCATTTTAGGCAGTCAGCCAATGAAAAGGTGTGGACAGCATGCATTGACAACAAACCCACGGCAATCTATATATCCTATGTAAAACATGCCAGACTTAAAGAGTCAAAAGTACCCTTTCCAAACATCAATTTTTATTAAAACCTATGTCTTTATTAAGCAGAGTGTAGTTTAAAAGCATCAATGATTTGCAACTCAAAATCTATGTGTAGCATTGAGTAATTTGCATCCAAAAAGGGCCAATTTAACATAGGAGTGAATGGGAATACACACACACCGAGCAGAGATTAGTAGGTCAGTGCCTGTGATGTCATAATGAATCCAAGAATAGAATGCTTTTCTCACCACTTGGTAAAAATAACTTTGATGCTCCTCCAAAGGCTTTACATCTTACCCTTCATTTCATTCACTGCAGGGGCTACTAGGTAGTGCATGACCAGGCTACCCCAACCATGTGAATGACGTAGTCGTACCTGGCTCCTCCATGTGGCCAGTCACTTATTCACCTCCAAATCTGCCAAGTCTTTGGTAGTGAATACTATTCACACCACAGTTCTTCTACCACACAGTCATAATAGCATTTTCACTGTATGGCCAAAATAATATTTAAGTTATTTTCACCAAGAATAGCATTCTCTGTATTTTCACCACATGGTCATAATAGCCTACTCCCTATTTTCACTGCATGGTCATAATAGCGCTCTAGCTATCATTACCCTAGCAGTCAGAATAGCCTCCTTTCAGTTTTCACCACACGGTCAGAATAGCAGAACCTTCATTTTCACCCTGCGGTCAGTCCCCTATTTTCAGCACACAGTCATAGTATTAGGCCTACCTCTAATTTCACCACACCATCAAAATAGTATTACATCTAATATCCAAGCGGTGATAATAGCATCATCCTTAATATAATAAAATTATATAAATGGCAAGCACTGTGAAAAGCGAGTGAAGCTTTAATCTTTAATTTTGCTCAATGTAGGCTTGTAACTTATAATTGTCATGTTGATTGTTGGGCTGAGGTGTGCCGATCACGCTCTTGTAAATCCAAAGCATTCTTCTGAAGTATTAATAACTTGTATCTACCCATGAATTTCAAATATGAAACAAAAAAACATAAAAAAACACACTTTGGTGAGTGAATTTGTTCTTCGGTAAAATGACTGAAAACGAGCAACAGCTTGCAAAGTTAGCGAGATAGGTGTCCCATAATCCATTTAACAGTGCATTGAGGGTTGAGTTTTATAAACAAAAGAAAGTATATAAAAAAGTTCTCAAGTGGAAAAAGAAAAAATACAAAGAAGGCATTATTTCACATTTTGAAAACTTACACTCTAGTAACCCCAGGGAGTACTGGAAACTAGTCAAGGAATGACAAAAGCATGTCAACACAGATTCAGGCAAAGAGGATAAAATTGAACCAGATGTGTGGTTACAACATTTCCAGGAATTACTTGGAGAAAATAAGGTTAACGAAGATAAAGCTAGTGAATTAAAAGGGAAAGTTAATAGGTTGGAATTGGAAAATCTTAGCACAGAAATGGACCAAAGAATAGCTATTGATGAGGTAAGTCGGGTGATTAAACAGTTGAAGAACAAGAAGGCTGTTGCCTCAGACAATATATCAAATGAAATGATTAAAGTGTGTTTTGATGTGGCCCCTCAAGTTTTTGAGAAGTTATTCAATTTTATTTTCACCTCCGGTGTTTCCCCGTGTTCTTGGTCATTCAGTATTATAAAAACGATAAACAAAAAAGGTCCATCAACAGAGCCAGGAAACTACAGGGGGATAACCATATGTAGTTGCTTAGCAAAAGTTTTCAGTGGGTTCTTAAACAACTGTCTGTACAACTTCATGGCTAAACATTAAATAGTTTCTCTGGAACAGATCTTCACCAGGAAAGGAGCACAGACTATTGATCATATGTACCTTTTAAAGTCACTAATCGATATCTATATGAAGAAAAAAAAAAGGAAATTATATGTGTGCTTTGTAGACCTCAGTAAAGCCTTTGATTCTGTTTGGAGGAATGGTTTGATTTGATGTTCAAATTGTTAGAAATCGGAGTTGGAAATAAATTTTATAATATGGTAAAAAATATGCATAGGGAAGTGAACTGAACTAGTGCATCGACACTAAAACTGTTCGAGAGAGTTCGACAAGGGGATATCCTGAATTCCTCAATTGTTCAATCTGTTTCTGAATGATGTCCCAAAGATTTTAGAAAAAAATAATGTTGTTGACCTTCGGGGGGGGGGGGGGGGGGGGGGGGGGATGTCATGCTTACCAAAAGGATCATTGTTGAAAAGTACATACCACTTTAGGACCTACCTGCATGGTTCAGCTAATGGAAAACTATCGCTGTACTGTAAGTTGGAAAAATTGCCATGGGTATGAAATTATTGCAATATAGTGTGGAATTTTGTGCATAGAAAAGCCCTGACCAAAATACGTATGAGTGCTCACAGTCTTAGGGTTGAAACAGGCAGGTACCTGAGACCAGTGGTCCCCAGAGACCAGAGGCTTTGTAACATTTGTCAGTCAGCTGAGGTAGAGGATGAAGAACATTTTCTTTTGAGATGCAAAAGTTTTGAAACCCAGAGAGCTAAAATGCTTAATATCAATATTGAATGTTTTACTTTTGTTAATTTGTGCGATCCTGACAAAGTTGTATATTTACTGACCGCAGAAGGCAATTGTATCAAGGCTGTGTTTGAGTTCTGCTATGAATGGCTTGAAGCCAGAAACAGTGTGTGTTCAACTTCTTAATTTAATTTGACTCCTGAATAGTTATGTAGAACTCTTGTATAAGTCATTTTTGATAGAGACTGTAAACTTACAAGTTGTTGATGGCTCAGGGGAAGGTGCCCACCAGTTTTATAGAGTGAGCCAGGTGCTGGTTTTGTTGGGTTTTTATTTTGGGGGGGGGGGGGGGGGGGTTGTTGGGTTGTTGTTTTTTTTTTTGTTTTTTTTGGGGGGGTTTGGGGGTTTTTTTGGTCTCAGCGGGGGGGGGGTGCTCAGTAAATTATTGTATTTGATACGTAATGGTGTATATCTTGATGTTCTCAACCCTTTTCACCTACATAGTTAGTTTATTTATTTGTTCTTTTACACCTGTACCTGCCAGGTGCACCTTGTAGTACATTGTATGCCATTTGGCCTCATCAGGGGCATGAATATACAGTAAAGTATTATTATTGTGCCATGCACATGCAGTTCCACAAAGAATCTGCATTTTGACAAAACTGGGGAGCTCCAGGTGTATTCACTAAATTTACTGGGATATTAAAACTCTTACAAGTGGAGATATTAATGTATGAACCAATGAAAAAAAGTTCAGAACATGCAGGTGTGTGCAATATGGTGAGCTTTAGCAGCAGACACAGCATGATGTGGGCCATGCATGCGCACTCGGAGGTGGTTTACTGTGCTATCTGTAAGTTTATTCATTTATTTGAGTTCCATATGTTTAGAATAGACTGGGTAAACACTGTACTCACTCACATGTTGATCGTAGGAATTTCCTGAGAGTTATTGTGACAGCACTATTGTTTTCTTTCAGTTGGCTATGAAGTGGTTGCAGTCAACAATGTTATTGAGACACAAACAGCCAAAGGTAAAAAGAATGTAGGTACCAGCTCAGAAATTACACATATAGTGCACATCAGTACAAATAGAAGCCCCCCTCTTATAAGACTGCCTGACGAGAGGCCACCACCTCTGCAGAGGTCACCTCTCTGTGCCCCCAGTATGCACCAAGTACACATGTATGGTACATGTACAGTGTATTTTTATTTCACACCCGCTCACCCCACTTTGAATTATAAATTTGGCTTGGTGTAACAAGTGTACACACCCATACATGTATAAAGTGACCACCCTCACCAGTTACCTGTTGTGAAAAGTCAAGTTTACTTTGATCTACTGTTAACATTTTAAGATTACCTCCTTCTTACTCTTGGCATATAAAGTGCCTGAGGGTTTGTCATGCCCTTCATCATCCATCTGTCCATGCTGATAATGTTTTGCTGATTAATTCTGAAAGAAAACTTTTCTGAACATTTTGCTGTTTATTTCTGAAAGAAAACTTTTGAATTCATCTATGGGTAGATTTGCAGACAGTTTAGAAAAATCAAAACATTTGATACTTTTTGCTTTTAAATCTTTGATTTTCGATACAAACTTGGAAGAATTGTTAATACTCCAAAACCAATTTATTTCACAGTTTCTAAAATTGCGGTACAGTATTTACAGAACTGATTCCTAATTGCAGTCAAACACAGTGTTACTTCATTTGGTAATTGATTTGTTGTACATTTTAAAGCACCAGCTATGAATTTTGATTTAAAGTAAAGGGTTTTTATGTAATTTCGGTATTCAGAACAAAAGTGGAATAGAGGAGTCCTCTTCAGAAATTTTGATATTAAAATATCTTTTCATCTCATCCTTATGTGTATCTGTCAAATTTATCCATGGATTTTTTGTGATAATTTATATACGTCATTTCTTCTTATGTCCGAAATATTGTTTATGCCATGTTCATTTTTCAAAACATCCAGATAATATTTTTGCAGATGATCCCAAAATTGTTACCTGCCTTATCAATGTTAATGATTACAAATCTTTCTTTCTTTAAAATCTTTGACTGCTTTTGAAAACTTAAGCTGTTTTAAATTTACCATACTGAAATTGATAATGTAGAATTTGTGATGATAAATTCTATTTCTAAAGACTCTTATTGAAGTTTGATAAGCATCCTTCAAATTTCTGAAATTGTATTTTTTCTTTCTTTGCCCATTTCATACAGAAGAAATCAAAAGTATTACATGTATCCTGAATAACTATATTGTATAACCCGAAATTTTGTACCTTTTCTCATCAATTCTTTTGAACCAAAATTTTGTATTATATCCAAATTACCTGTGAATACAACATGTTTGTAGTATGTATTAGCAAAATTAGAATGTTTATTGTTAGATATACAGTTGCAATTTTGATTAGCTGCGATGTCCTCAAAAGTAATTGAAGCCAGAAATTTCTTGTAATTCACGATGCTTTGTCCAATATTATTGCAATATTTATAGGAAATAATGTGGGTATCTTTTATTTTGCATTCCTTGGGAATCATGTTATGAACAGATTTCAGTTTGAAAAAGGATTGAATGTTCAATGAATCAATAATTTTGTGTTTGAAAGGAATGCTTTAAAACATTTAATCCAATTTTTTCGTTTTAGAATGTGATTTCCGAATAGTTGTTTGAGCATACACAATTTCACAACAATTTTGTGGAAATGTGTGTTTGGAATAAGTAAGACCCACATATTCATTGATTCTGGTTGTATCTCGAAGTGATAGTGCTTTAAGAGCTATATGTAATGGATCAATACCATTAGAGAAAGCCTGTAGTAAATTTTGAACAAGGTCTTTCTGTATCCGTGTTCCTAAATTTCCTGTTTTTCTGTGATTTTCTTTGTCCCACGACTTCCTCCTCTTCTTCAAATACCAGCCTGATTATCATGAAAAGGTGTGTGACTGTTATCAACAGTTGCAAAGTCCACATTCCTAACTTCACCAAAGCCAAAAATTCTGTCATTGAGTCCAAAGGGAAAAGCTGAATTACGTGTTTTGATCCTAAGATCTTCCATGTGGACTAATTTTCTTGTGTTAACATAACTATCTTGGTCTAACAAATTTGGCTGTATGTTATCAATAATTTTTACCCGGCAATCGAAATGTGAATGTTGCTTAGAATGGAAATAGTTACACAAAAAATGTTTAATTTGTGATTTTTGATAGTTGTTTTGTGTCCACTAAATCTCTTTTTAACTGATTGAGTAGTTAGGCTCACATTTTGTGATTTACATCTGATACAGGATATCAAATAAATGACATTGGAAGACTCACATGATGACACCAAATTTTCCAAGCCAGGGTTTCTCAACTTGAATTTTTTGTTGGTAAAGTCTCTGTGAAATTCTTTGCTCTTGATGATATTTGATTTACAGAGTAGACAGTTACAGTTATGTCAAAATGTATTCCAACCTCGTTGCTCGAGGCTGAACCATTTTCATTACTGTTTTCAATGCTCATGATTTGCTATTGGGTTAGAAGTAATTTAGAAAGCCCATCTTCCCATTTATCTATATTCATGTCCCTAAACATTATCCTGATTCCTCATTAATAAGTCCACCGAGTAACAAACCTGATAACAATAACTAAAACAAGTCTAAAATGGGTGTCAGACTAAAGACATTACCTGGAATTAAAGTATGCTTCAAAAATCAGAGATCAGGGACCAGCCTGTGTAGACCTATGCACCAGGCATCAATGGCTTAAAGCTAACAGAATTGTATATGTAAGTCAATGGAGTTTTCAATGGAAATTCAGGTTTTTTTACTTCCTCCCAAAATCCTCATCCACTAGACCTGAGTGGGATTTGTTAGGCCTATTGGTTGAATGTGAAGGTCACCTTATAATTGGCTGTTGATACAGCCCTCTTGTTTATCAATTGGTTTGTTCATTTTTTTGCAAATCTGCACAATTTTTCTCTGAAATCACTTGGCCAATTGCTTATGGACACTTCTGCGGACCCTTAGACCTTACCTTCATGAGCAGGTGATGCTGAATTTTTTTAATGAATTTTTGTTTCTGAAAGTAATTTTTTACTTCTTCTCCAAAACTGCCACTTGGATTGTTCTGAAACTTGGTGGAAATACAGGTTGTGCAAAGGTCAAACAAATTGTAAACTAGGTTTTTATATTCCTAATTCCTGATTTTGAATGATTCTTTTTTTTTTTTTAATCTGAGCACTTACCAGTTAATGCATACATTCCTATTGATTTCAATGTAAGTCAACGAGGATTGTAATGGTAAGTCAAATTTTCAACTTCTCCAGAACCGTACGCCTGATCCACTTCAAACTTGGCAGCCATGTTCCTCGGGTGGGTCTCTTATTCATAACTTGGAACAAAAGGTCATGCTCCAATGAATTTTGGATTTTTTTATGAATCTTCTCCGAAATCGCCTTGTCAATTGCTCAGGGACACTTCTGGAGACTCCTGGATCTTAATTTGTTCAACTGGTGATAATGTGATTTTTTAAATTTTTTTTACTGATTCGTGTGTGTCTGTCTGTCTGTCTGTCTGTCTTCTGGAGACTCCTGGATCTTAATTTGTTCAACTGGTGATAATGTGATTTTTTAAAAAAATTTTAATGATTTGTGTGTGTGTCTGTTTTCAACTCCTGCAAAAGTGTCACTCAGATTGTTCTGAAGCTTGGTGGAAATGTAGCTTGTGCGAGGATAGACCAAGGTGTTCATTAGGTGGTCTTAATCCAGATCCCTCATTTTTAATGAATTTAATGAATTTTTCAATTTGCAAACTTGTTAGTTCATGCATGCATTCCTGTTGATTACCATGTAAGTCTCTTGGATTGCAATAGTAATTCACATTTTGGACTTCTCTAATGCCGTCAACCAGATTCACTTCACAGTTCAAACTTGGTCAGGATTTACTTTGGGTGGTTGTCTATCAAAATTTTTGAAGTGGTAATTCTCCAATGATTTATAGATTTTTATGACTTTTTTGTTCATTTTTTATAAAATCTTTGAAAAATCATCTTCTCGAAAACATAAGTATAATTTACAAAAAAAAAGGAATCTTGGCCCTTCAATAATTTACTTTAAATATTGTAACCATTTCCGCATTTCTTAAGCTAAATGCATTAAACATTGGCTTATGGTCAGATTGGTCCCTGCAAGGTCTGCCGAGGACAGGACTGTCACAGTCCTCTAGTTTAAGCTTATTCGTTAGTCAGCTGAGTGGTGACCAAGGGGATGATGTCGCCATCATATCTCAAAAATAGAAACAAAGACAGCGTCATACATATATATATATATATATATATACATTCATACAGTAAAATCCCCATTAGCGGGCACCTCTCTGCAGTGGGCACCTCCTTACAATGGACACTTTTCTTTGGTCCCGTTTGATTTTCCCTATTACGTACATTTTATTGGAACTTCTCTGCAGTGAGCACCTCCCTACTATGGGCAATGGGCACCTTAAATGTATACCAAAATCGGCTACAGTGGGCACTTTTTTTTTTTTTTGGACTCGTGGTGGTCAACCCTCTCTGCAGTGGACATCTCCTGCAGTGGGCACTTTTCTGCACTTCCAAGGGTGCCCACTGTATAGAAGTTTTACTGAATGTATATATATACATATATATATTAATATATACACATGTATATATATATGTTTTCGTGTGTGTGTGTGTGTATATACATATATATATTAATATATACACATGTATATATATATGTATATATGTTTTCGTGTGTGTGTGTGTGTGTGTGTGTCACCAAGGAGAACACATTACATGTACTGTGGAATCTCTAGAAAGATTGATGGCAGCTTTACAAAATTTGTGTAGTCGATGCATCATGCAATGGACCAGATAAAACTGCGATCCTTTGGCCATTGTACAGAAATTTTCGTCAATTTTTAAAACTTAATTACTTTGGGGTTGTGTTACTGATGGCCAAGGCAATTAAATTACTGTGATATTTCAAAGTGCTCATTACACAGTGTATTAACTTTTATTGTGCTTTTGTGTTATTTTTGACAATAAAGATTGTATTTTTCTTTTCCAGGCACCAATTTTGATACCCCCAGACCAGGTGATGTTGGATGAGGAATCACTGGCTGTGCTGAAGGTACATGTAATTGCTTGACTTCTTTCAAAATTATGCTGACAATTTGTGATTCAATGAGAGCTTCCTATCAAATGATTCGTTGTTATCTGTGTTAAAGCACAGAGAAAGAACAGTTTTTTTTCCCCATCAATGTGTCATGATTTTCATAGGGAAGGATAAGATTTTTCCTTTAAATCATGGACTGTCAAAGCCATGTTAATATAGAATTGTCTATTGGCAATTCATAGATCTTTTATGTGTGAAGTTTCTGTGCTGTTATAAAATGTATCTGGTTTTACATTTGTATATTATATTACTGTTACCATGGACAGACTCACTTAAAATACATTTGTTTTCAGGTATAAATATAAATATATATATATATATATATATATATATATATATATATATATATATATATATATATATATATATATATATATATACACACAGTGGTACCTGCTGTATGTTGCCACCCTTTCTGCCAAGAAAAAAGCAGGTGACCTGTCACCACAGGTAAATTTTACAAAGAAATTGACTTTTATGTCCGAGCCTATCGACCATAAAAAGCAAAAAAGCAATGCGGCTGCTCACGGCAGTGGTTACATACAGCAGGTACCATTCTGTGTGTGTGTGTGTGTGTGTGTGTTATTGTGTGTGTGTGCGTGCGTGCGTGCGTGTGTGTGTAAATCCATTTGTTGCTGATTTATTGTCATACCATAAATGTAAATCACTGATACAGGTATGATAGCATCTGATATGAGTGGTTTCTCTCCATCAATTCATTTCAGAAAGATGGCAAGAAATTTCGCCAGCTTTCACGTGTCACTGCTAAGCTTACTGATGCTAATCACACACCAAGTCTAGTAAGTATCATCACCGTCATTTGCTTACACAAACAATTTCCACAATTCCCATTTTTTACTTCTCCAAAACTGAGAATAATTTTGTGTGACTTCTGCATGAAAAATGTGAAAATCCTACCAAGTCAGAAAGAATGCTATAAAATTCAATCCTGGACATACGTATTTAATTTCTCTGATTTCAATTGGACAAAAATAATAGTGTGTTTGTGTGTGACAAAAATAATTCTGTGTGACTTCTGTATGAAAAATGTGAAAATCCTAACAATTCAGAAAGAATGCTATGAAATCATAAAAACAAACTTCCAAACCCAGCAAAAAAACTATGGATACAAATCTACATGTATGGATGTGTAGTAATCAGAAAATAAATAGGTTTATTCTACTTGTGAAAAAAATAAATGGGTAATATTGATCCAAAGTTGCCAGTCTCATTGTCCACTGGCTATAGATCTGCCACTTTAAGGTTAAAAGATTTATATGAAAGAAACTAAATTGAGGTGTAATGTACAATTACTGAACAGGTGGACATTGATCCCTTTCCTTCTTGTTCACCTGGATGTAATAGTTTGCATGTGATAGAAACAGTAATAAGTAGGATAGTGGTGCAGCCAGCAGCACAGAACATTAGTGGACAGCACACAGTAGCAAAAAGTCCCTGTCACTGACTAACCATGTTTAAAGCACACTAATGCTGTTTGCCACTGACTAACACTGTCTATAGCTCACTAATGCTGTTGCCACTGACTAACACTGTCTGTAGCTCACTAATGCTGTTTGCCACTGACTAACACTGTCTATAGCTCACTAATGCTGTCTGCCACTGACTAACACTGTCTATAGCTCACTAATGCTGTCTGCCACTGACTAACACTGTCTATAGCTCACTAATGCTGTCTGCCACTGTGTGCCACCAAGCTTCAAAGGTGTTGGTTGGATTTCGGTGGCAGATTATATTAGAGAGTGTTAGTCAGCAGTAGTGCCCCTAGGTGGTGCTGCGTGCCACTGGCAATGCTCTCTGTCACTGGCTGCTGCTGGCTTCTGACCAAATGCAGTACATACACCTCCAAAAGATTTTGCTGGTGTATCAAAGAAAGAAAAAAATGAAGAAGCTAGTCTCAATTCTTTCACTTCAGGTATGTTCAGATGGTTTTTTGGCATATGACATCACAGCAGTGGAACCAACAACAGAAAAGCTCTACCAAGTAAGTGTTTCTGGAATCACCAAAATAAGTATTGTCCATTTAAGTCTTTCACTGGCAACTCCAACAGAAGTTGAAGTACTTAAGATAATCGTCTCTGAATTAACAAATGGATACTCTATTAACTCATTCCATACCAGTCCCTGATATTTACATATATTTACCAAGATTTAAGACGCCAATTGCATATTTATAATCTTCATGAAAAGAGCTTTCATTCAAGTACCAACATGCCTATCGTCTTAAGTCAGTGGTTCTGGCACTGCCTGGCAAGTCACCATAGTATGGAATGAGTTAATATTCCTTGTAGAAAGGCCTTTGATTCAAGTACCAGCATGCCTACAGTCCCATAGAATATAATGGTCCAGGTCAACAGCTTTCTTCGACATGCTTAGGGTGCCGTGCCCCTGAAGCATGCCAAAGAAGGCTGTTGACTCAGTGCAAACTTGGCACTGAAAGAGTTAATCATCTCCTTGGCGTTGGGCATTTGGTATTCAGATTGTTAAAAAAATAAATATCGTTATGTGATACTAGCCAGTACAGTGAAACCTATCTACAAAGACCTCCCAGAGGATAACCAAAGTGGTCTCTCAAGACAGGTGCTCTGTCATAGGAAGAATAAATGACATAGTAAAGATCTTAACTCTTTCAGTGCCAATCACATCTAAAGTCGTTCTACTTTAGTCAAACAAGTCTGAATTATCATAAGAATCCCAGATTCATATTCCTTGTAAAAAGATCTCTCATTCAAGTGCCAGTATGCCTATAGTTCCAGAGAGAATACCCCAGGTCAACAGCTTTTCTCAGTGCGCATTGGGTGCAATAAGCACCGAGAAAAGCTGTTGACTCAGTCAAAAATTTGGCACTGAAAGAGTTGAGAAAGTGGTCCTGCAAGGCAAGGGGTCTCTTATTTGAGTAGTCTATCAAGACCTGGACCACATCAGCAGACTGCACAGTGCTGGCGATGGACAAGAACCCTGTACATGGCAGAGATTGTAACCCTTGGGAGCTGTATCCATGCTGTCCAGTAGTAACGATTGTCTACTTTGGAGCCTTACAGTGAAACAGAAATTGGAGTCATCACACAGACAAACATACTCCAAAGATTATTCTTGGTACATGGAAAGTTTTGAGTTTTTCATGTGCTTGTCGACAAATACATGTATTCGTGTAAACTGGCAACTTGTTATTGTACACTTTTGCTAATATTTCATGGAAAATTTAATGCCAAAATTGCCCCCAATTCCATTCAAAGATGCTACAATTCTCAACTTTTTGGAGCAAGAAAAAAATAGTGTTCAGAGAATGGATTACCCTCGGTGCCCACAATCTTTTTCCCTCAATTCTCAAAGCTGAGACTTTTAATGGTGAATATTTTCTACTACAATACGTAGAATTATTTGTAGGTAACCTCTATTTAAGACAGGTGCCATAATATGGTGTAACTTGTAACTGCACCAAATATTTGATGAAGCTGTGATGAATCCTTCTTGAGATATTGTGGCAACATTGTCCACTTGTGTGCCACTCAGACAGCCTTCAAATGAATACTTTAAATGTTTCATAAAAAGTTTTAAAATAATAAGAGGAAGCTGTTTTCATTAGGAGCCTGGTCCATTATAAGGTGCATCTCTGACAAAAATTTGGTACAGCTACAGTGAAAGTTTTTTGAGATATTACAGTAACATTGACAAGTTGGACATCTCCCCTGAAACTTAAAAGCTCCATACACTATTCCACCATACAGACACTGGTATAAACAGGTAAATAGTTATACATTTTTTAGCACCAGAAAGTTGACTAGAGGTGTTATGAAGTAAAGTGTAGTGAGGTATTAGCTGGAAGCCACCTCTTCCACTATAATGGATGATGGTTGAAATGAAAGAAATCCTGCAAAAAGTGAGTATGAACAGACGGATGAAGCAGGGGACGACAGTACTCTCAGGCACTTTATGTGCCGAGGGTAAAAAGGGATTGAAATGCATGTAGTTTAGACAGGGTTTAAACTGACATGCCAGCAAAAACTGACGTAGTTTTATTGAAAAAACAACCACAACAACATTAGCTTTATAATGCTAAATGCAACTTATCAATTGTACATGGACAAACTGTCATAAAGTTACCCTCTCCCCCCCCCCATAAAAAGGAATGAATGACAAGTAAAACATTTACTGCTGGTTTTTTATTTGTGGTGTGCCATTTTGTGAGTGATAAACAGGTGTGAAATTGTTCCATGTCCAGTGCAAAAATGTGAGAATCTGATATGCAAATTTGATGGTGAAACTTTTAAAGTGACAACTGATCTGTGTGCATTTTGGTTGTATAACGTAGACAGCAAAGAAGAAAACCAAGTGGCTTATTAAGATTTTGCAAAGGCCTTTGATACAGTCCCTCATAACATACATGATTTATACATGAACTTAATGATGCTGGTTTTAGAGAAAAAGTTCACGGTAGAAGACAAAGGGTCGTATTGAAAAATGGGTTTTCTATTTGGCAGAGAGTTACGAGTGGTGTGTCACAGGGCTGTATTCTAGGCCCGCTGTTCTGCCTAGTCTATGTAAATGATGTAACTGGTATTATTAAGTCAATTGCCAAACTGTTTAAGTATGATACAAAAGTTTTATACATACAGCCGCAGATTGCAAAATCATACAAACAAATTTAAACTTTTTAACTAGTTGGTCTGATATATAGATGATTTCTTAAATTCAGTGTTGGTAAATATGTTGTAGTAAAAATGAAGCAAAAACAAGATTATGTGTATACCTCAGAAGAAATAAACTGGAACTTGGAATCCTTATATCAGATAACCTCTCACCCAAAGGTCATATGCAGAATATTCTAAGCAAAGAAAATCAGAGAGTTGGACGGACAAAAAGATGTTTTACTGGATTAGACAGGAGAATCAAAATAATTTAAAAGCCATTGGCATGACCAGTGCTTGAACACAGGCTGACAGTATGGAGTCCCTGGCGTAAAACAGAAATTTAAGTAGTAGAATCATTGCAGAGATGGTGCTTCAAGCTTTCTTCTCAAGAAATAGCTTTAGTCTTAAGAGGATCATAGATTGTTCGGTGATGTCTCTGAAACCTATAAAAAGCTGCATGGTCTGTGTAAAAATAGGTCACAGAATCTTTTTTTCATCTACTGAATGCTTCCTTGGAGGAAACTCGTACAAGTTAGCAAAAAACAGCATACTAGAACAGACACCTTTAAATATTTCTTCTTCAAGAAACACCTTTAGAGTCTTTAGAAGATCATAGATTGTTCAGTGATATACCTGAAACTTATAACATGTTTCATGATCTATTTAAAAGTAGTTCAGACAATTTTTTTCATTCACTGAACACCCCATCAGAGAGCACTGATATAAGTTAGCAAAAAAGCCTATTAGGACAGACACCTTCAAGTATTTCTTCTCCAACAGGCCTGTTGGTGCACAGAATGCATCAGCAGAAGTGGGATCTGCCCCAGCTCTGCCATCCTTCAAGGAAACACTGAGATCCCTGCTAAGTAACAAACAGACATAATTCAACCAAGTAAACCAAGCATTATTTGAATGCCTGTCAGAACACAGCCTAGTTATGTGTTACATTGATGTATGTGCAGATGGCCTGTACTACTTTGGAAGTGGATTTGATTTCCATAGACCTGACTCAAAAGCTGCCATTCTTCTTCAAGAATTCCTCAGTAAACCGGGTAAGTGTAAGTTGTGCCTTGTAGTTTGATCTCATATTAACCCTTCCCACTGTGATTAACACTTTCACATTGGAAAGACATAGGCGTCTGTCAACATACACTGCCATTGGGGCCCGTCAAAGTGTCAACTCACTCTACTTGCATAGCAACCATAGAAGTACAGTTTTAATTAATAGAACTGTGTTAGGTGAATTTAATTGCTGAAAGTTGAAATAGCATTTTTTGCTGAAAGTTCAAAATTTTGCACATGTTTAGCAAATGGGATAATATCATGTGTAAAGAATTTTTAATTTCCAAAATTTATATACATGTATTGCTATCAAAAATAAGGAATTTTTGTTTAAAAAAAGAAAGAAAGTCTCATTATGCATTATAACATTTAGTGGCCAAATCTGGACAGGGCATACAGGCCAGACTACCGTAGTTTACAGGTCAAAGAGGGGCGGCGAATTACATGTAATGTAATTTTTGACAAACACTGTCAGATGGAGCCTGGGGAGACGCAGAAACAAACCCTTAACCCTTTCTCCCTTAAACCAGCTAAAACTGGCGTCTGGTCAAATGTTGTCTGCTTCCATGTTTTCAGCTAATTTCAACAATAATGAAAAGCAATTTGACTGAGAATTTAAGATGAGACCTATCAAGATAATATGCCCCAGGTCAATAGCTTTTCTTGGCATGGGTTGGACACTAAGAACCCAACCCATGCCAAGAAAAGCTGTTGACTCAGTGTTAATTCAAGGAGGAAAGGGTTAATAGTTAGACTGCCAGTGGCAATGACACTTAGGAGGGACCCCTACCTGGACATATTCAAGCTGATGACCCATAGATATCTGTACTTTTTTGTAAGTTAAAAAAACAAATTTAAAGTGTTCAACTCACCCTTGAGTATGTTGAGAAGTGTTGATAACTCTTTATTTTTTTATGAAAATTGTTAAACTTGTACTGAGTAGCACATTGCTCAAATTGTACAAAGTATGTCTGCTTTGCATTGCAGGCCATAGAGAGAGGGGTTCACTTTGAAATCTGTTACTCGCCCTGTATCCGAGACTCCACTGCCAGAAGGAACACCATCAGTAATGCACTGGCTCTTATGAGAGTCTGCAAGGGGCAGGTAAGTCACCAGAAGGATTCTGGCTTATTAGCCTTCTCTGCCTTGGGTTAACCATCCCCTGCCTTGAATTAAGACTGAGTCGAAAGTTTTCCTTGGCATGGGATGGGTGTTGCCAACCCATGCCAAGGTAAGCTGTTGACCTGGATCATGTTATGGTGATAGATCTCGTGCACAATTCTCTCTCAAACAGTTTTTCATTACTGTTCATAGTAGTCAAAAGCATTGAAGCGCACATTTATTTCTCTGGTTGGTTGTGGCTGGTTTATGGGGAAAGGGCTTTTCATTCATATTTCTTGATTTCTTAGACATAGCAAAGTTTGTACACTCGTCAGTTACCAATGCAACTAGTCATAATGACCTCCTGTTAGTCAGTATCCTTCAAGATTTGGAAACACAAGAGACAAAAGTATTTTTCAGTTTTTTCTTTACAAGAAGTAAATGAAATCATTCAATCTGTAAGCACCTCATAGTTTATATCGTTGACAATGCCATATTCACATGTCAATAATGGTTCTTTACTCTGATTTTTTGTGTCACAAGATTTTTTTTTTGTTTTGATTTATACTGTACTGTTCATTATTTATTTTTTGTTTTTGTTTTGTGTATATGTGTGCCTTTGAAGCACAAATAAAGATATATATATATATGTACACATATATATGTGTATATATGTATGTATATATGTATGTATATATATATATATATATATATGTATGTATATATATATATGTATATATATATATATATATATATATATATATATATATATATATATATATATATATATATATATATATATATATATATATATATATATATATATATATATATATATATATATATATATATGTAAGGTTAGCGAAGCTAAAGTAACCAGTTACTCAATCTTACTTTAATATGCAATCCAATGAAACACCTCTGATATCCAAGAATTTTGTGTCAGGACTTGGGTATTTACCTATATATAATGAAACCTCATTATAATGACACTCAGATATCTGACATATTCATTATAATGACACAAGTTTTGAACAGCAAAAGTTCATTTTCTTTGTTGTTTGATTTATTTATCTGATGTATTCAGTTATCCAACACTTTTCTAAGGGAACAATGTTATCGGTTTCTCATACAAAGGGCTATATATGTTGAAGTGCTAAGAAGTGTGCTGGGTTCCTGATACAATATATAGGTTACTTAATATACATGTATATAGTGTTACAGAATGTTACAAATTTCTAATACAGTGGGTTACATAAGTTACGTGTCACAGAATGTGATAGGTTTCTGATACAATAGGTTATCTATATTAAGTGTTACAAAACATCACAGATTTCTAATGCAATGGGTTACATTAAGTGTTACCAAATGTTACAGATTTCTGATACAATGGGTTACATATACACAATGTATTGTTACAAAATGTTAGATTTCTGATACATTGGGTTACATATATTAAGTGTTACAGTGCATGATACATGTCTGATACAATGTTTTAACTTCTGGTTTGTTTTTCTCTCTTTGCAGAATGTGATATTAAGCAGTCAGTGTCAAAAGGTACATGTGGTATTTGCTGTTGCATGTGTTCTCTTAACTCATTTCACCCTAATGACACTTTTTCCGCTAATATCTAAATGTCGTCTGCCAATTGTATTTTACTAATTTAGGGATTATTTTTCAAAAATTTTGATGAAACTTACATTTAAGATCATTCCAAATTATATGCACATGGTCAACAGCTTTCCTTGGCACACTCTGGGTGCAATGTACCCAAAGCTTGCTAAGGAAAGCTGTTGACTCGGTCTTCTATCAGGGTGGAATGGGTAAAATAGGACCTACTCAACTTTTTGAAAATAATAACTTGCATAACCTGTGCTGACATATATGCATGTAAAGTACTCTCCCTCAATAAAGTGTAGCAGAGACTATCAGACACTTTTAATATTTTTGCATATTATCTTGCAGCAGAAACTTGTAGATATTTTTAACATGGCCACATATTATGTTGCTCAAAAAAAGGAAGGCCACAGTTTGTGGCTGTGTGGAGTACATGTTCCAAAAGTTTGCTCTGCATGTGATTAGTTTGTAAATCATACTTTTGTTGGGTACTGTGGGACAAGAGTTTTGCCACTAGAAGCCAGTGACATGGTTTTGCATTGTGATTGTGAGTCTTTTTGCAGTTAAGTTGTTTTCAATAGAGTTCTGAGCATATTCTATGTTTAAATCACGTTGAAACAATTTTTTTTCCCTTTGCAGGCCATAGAGCTGAGAGGCCCCTATGATGTTGCCAACCTGTATCCTTGAATTAAGTACCACACTTGCTAAATGTGAACCAGATGAGGACGACATTTACTGGATAATAGATGCTGTTTAGGGAAATTTGTCAATGGGTAACTGCTCAAAAAATACTGACAACATTGCCTGTGGAATAAAATAACAAGAAACCTTCCAGGATGTTAGAATAGATAGTACCTTATTGAGTTCTTTGGTTAATAGCATATGCATGTAGCTGCTGACTTGTGTGCTATTGCAGACAGTAAGACTGCAGCAGCTGTCTGAGAGCTGTGTCCAGTGTCTGTAACCCAGCACTCTGTGCTGTGTACCTGTTGTCAAATAACACACCCTTTATGACTGCAGAGGGCAGCACTTGAGGGTGATCATTTGCATAATTTTACTAATTTGCTTAACAACAATCCCTTTGAAGCATTTGTTAAGCAAACATCCAAATTTATGTAAATTAATACTGTCAAGTGCTGCCATGTGGGGTCCTAAATTCCACTATTAAACCCTGACAATGTTGTCCTAGCACATGAGACCAGAGGTTAAACAAACTTCAGGTAGTCAAACACTAAATTATATGTGATACTTTTTAATCATTGAAGACAAACTTTCGTCAAAACTTGTTTTTAAAAAATGGTTTGACCAGCTATTTGCCCTCCTGTCAATAAGAAATGTTGTCATGCATGCCCGGGAGAAGGGAGGATTTTCTGACATACTTTGTGTTGAGGTCAATTTAAAAGAAATATTTGCCAGCTAAAAAGACCAGTCTCAGTGTTTTCTCCTCTCCACTGGCACAGAGACAATCCAGACCTTGGTCTGCTTGGGAGGCAAACAAGAAATGTGGGGTCATTCATCCAAGTGAAAAAAAAAAAAAAAAGCTATAAATCAAGTAATATTGCACTCTAATGACCGTAGTCAGTCACTTGTCATGCATCAATATACTTAGAGTGGCCTATCAATTAAGAATGCTGGAAAATGTGAAGGATATTGTGTATTTATGCACTTTATTTACTGTGAGAGGACAGCTTTGAAACATGCAATTCCGCAAATTGCTGATAGAAATGTAATTTGTATGGCCACAGGGCAGCAATATTTGGTAAAGCGTTAATTTGATCACACTGATTGGCTTGTCAGTGGGTGTCGCTGTCGTTTTTGTTTTTTGTTCTGATAATGTGTTCCTCTTGCACATGTATGTCAAATTTGGTCATACCTTTATGCAGAAATTCAACACATAATCAAAATCTCCAGTCACTGGCAATGCCTTAGTCTTTATTTTATTCATCAACACAGTTAAGTTGCCCAATAGGGTCAAAAATACAGATGGAAGCAGGATTTTAAGCCATAACAGGGAAACTGAGGATATCTACATGTGGCTATGGTAGTCAGTGCTAAGGGTAGGTTGTGATTGTCTATTTATACCCCCCCCCCCCATGAAGTGGAGGGGGGCTGTACTAATTTCACCGTGACCATCCCGCTATCTGTCCATCTGTAGACGTAATCTTGTTCAGACTATATCTCCTTCAATAGTGCTCCAATCTTCTTCACACTTCGTATGATTATTCTCTGTCACTAAAGGGTGTGTCATGAAACAATGACGACCTTCAGTTATATAGGTCAAGATCACACCAGGCACCCATAGACATAATCTTGTCCCGACTCTTAACTCCTTCATTAATGCAGAGATCTTCTTGAAACTTTGTATGGTTATTCTCTTTTACTAAAGGGTGTGTAATGAAGCAACAGTAAATTTGAGCTATGTAGGTCAAGGTGACAGCAGACATCTGTTGGTAGAACTGTAAACATAATGATCTCTAAAGCCCAAGGTGACATCAGGCACCTGACATAATCTTGTCCTGACTATAACTCCTTCATTAATGCATGGATCTTCTTTAAACTTTGTATGGTAATTCTCTTTTACTAAAGGGTGGGTCATGGAGCAACAGTGGCCTTGAGTTATGTAGGTCAAGGTCACAGCAGGCATCTATCAATAGACCTGTAGACATAGTGATCTCATACTCCTTCATGGAGGGGGGGGTCATTGTTATTGTCTATCCCTAAAGGGTTGTCTATCACTGAACGGCGTGTCATGAAGCAACAATGACCCTGACCTATATAGGCCAAGGTTACAGCAGGCGACCACTTCATCCTATCCCATACAGTACCTTTCCAAGTTTTAAAGCACTGAGGTAAGATTGAAACACACAAGCTTATAGATACAGATACTTTGTTGCTTTTGACTCATTTATTAATATCCACTTTGTTCAAACATTGGAAGGGTACATGTATTTTCCTTCCTTTTGGAAGGTAAAATGAAAAATGACATGTCTGTTTAAAAACAAGTTTTTTTCTCAGCTGAAGGTTATGAAAAATTTTGAGGCACAATGTACTCACATGTTGTGGGCGGTATCCATTATGCCTTTTGGCGTCTGCTTCTAGCTGATATAATTGTACTTAATACAAGACTCCGCTTTGGTCCTTAACAAGTTACAGTGGTTGTTTGTTTGGCATGACAGAGGCTCAGGCAAAGGCTGCTGTATCAACGACAGTGAGGCAGGTCATCATCCATGCAGGTAACATTTCTGTAGCTCTTCATCCTACTGTGGCATGCTGCATTGCTGTCATGAGCATCAATTTGGGCAGATTGTAATTTTCCTTCTTATAAATTGGGCAAATGGAACTTCTTATGAGAACCGAATATAAAATATTGTGCAGTCCATCTAAATATACTCATAGCTAGCCAATTGTATTTGTGTCTTTTTGTCCAGAACCACTTCCTAGTAGTCATTACCCTATTCCGCTGTCAGACCTCTTTACTCTCCATAAGCTAACCTGTCCCTGTCTAACCTATATACATATGGAAGTACTGTTGTCCATATTGCACACTTTCCTCTGTAATATTTTGACATAGGCTGTATTAGCCTAAATTAACTCTGAACATGTTTCGGAGCCTGTTACACGTACATTATTACAACTAGGATAGCTGTCCAGCTAGAAAGGGTACATATTGGTTCAGGGGTAATTCAAATTGTTCTTACCTTAACCTGTACTAAACAAATTTAGACATTTGTATTGTTTGACTGGTATTCTTCTTTCATAATGAAGCTCTGCATTTATTAGCAAAACTTCACTTATTTAGCTAATTCACCATATGATATATTCATATTTATTCATTATTATGTGGGTTGTTTTGCTGAATATTTAGCTAAGACAAAGAGCCACTACTCAGAGAGACATGTACTGTCAGAGGCTCCAACACATGTTCTGAGTAGTAATATGCTGAAGACCCTTTAATATATTTGGGCTAATGCAGCCTATGTCAAAATTCTACAGGAGAATGTGTGCAATATGGACAATAGTACTTCCATATTTATTTAGGTAAGTCAGTGACAGGTTAGCTTATGGAAGTGTAAGGAGTTCGTGGAATAGGGTAATGACTACCAGGAAGTGGTTCTGGATGAAAAGACACAAATACAATAATATCTTTGAAAAGCTTCTTCTACAAAGCTGCCAAACCAATTGCCTGGAAGCTACATACAGCAGTTCTGGGGACCTCTGGACCTCACAGCACCATAAATTATATTGAGGCAACTAAGGCCTCAGTCAATGTTTTTGCAAAATAGAAAACAGAAAATTAATATAAGAAAACAAAATAAAATAAAAATCAAATTAAAATACAAATAAATTAAAATAGTTTAAGAATAGGATTCAGGCTACACTATATTTTATGAGACTTCATTGCATTAAATAGTAACTCATTTATTTGTTGCAGTTGTGTTTTTACATTCAGGGTAAAATGCTTTATATGTATCTTATGTCCTAAAGATACATGGCTTTATGGGCTTTTATGAAAGGAAACTAGTGGGCTGTATGAACAGCCCATGCTTACCCGAAGTAAACTTGTTCACAAAATCAAAGTTGCCACTGAATAGACCTGTGTTGAGTTTTAGCTGACTGCATATGACATTTAGAAGTATTTTCCATGGTTTGCCTAAAGAAAAATTCAATAAAATGTGAATTAGCATTAGAATGCCCATTGACTTACATGTTAGTCAATAGAAAAGGTGCATTTACTGATAAGTACCCAAGTTGAAAAAAATCGTTAAGAATCAGAAATCCACAGCTGTGCTTGAACAAGTTTGTTAGACCCTTTCACATGGAACATATCCACAAACTTCCACCTTAATCTAGTCTCTTCTGGAGAAGAAATAGCGAAAAACACACAAAAAATTATTTTAAAAAGGGGAAAAAATTGCAGCACCACCTGGTGGAAAAAATTAAGAACTAGGAATCCCTAGGAGTGTTCCTGTGTGATATCAAAGCAATTGGGTGAGTGGTTTTGGAGAAGATTTTTTTGTAAGATTTGCCCAAAAAAGAACAAAAAATTCATAAACAATTTTTAAAAATCACTGGAGCTTGACCATTTAAACAAACTTGGTAGAGACCCACCCAAACTCAGACTCAGACTCAGACTTCTTTTATTTCACTGTAATACGCACATATACATAAGCATATAATATGAGATTCAATACATGTATGTAGTAGGTGAGGAGACTCCCATTAAGGCGCGGAATGCCGCTATCATGGGAGCCACCCAAGGTCATTGCCACCAAGTTTGAAGTCAATCTGGATGCCAGTTTTAGAGAAGAAATCAAAAATGTGAATTAGCATTAGAATGTCCATTGACTTGCATATACACATAGCAATCAATAGGAAAGATGCATGTACCCATAAGTACCTGAATTGAAGAAAGAGTTAAAAATCAGGAATCCAAAGCAGTGCCACGTAGTGAACAACTTTGTTAGACCCTTTCACAAAAAACATATCCACAAAGTTTCAGTTTTATCTGAGTGATGGTTCTGGAGAAGAAGTGGAAAATATATGTATTGAAAACAATCGATCATTAAAAGATAGAAAAAAATGTAGCGTCACCTGGTGAACAAATTAAGGACTAGGAGTCCCTAGGAGTGTACCTGTGTGATAACAAAGCAAGTGGATGAGCAGTTTCAGAGAACATTTTTTAAGAATTGCCCCCAGAAAAGAACCAAAAAAATTCATAAAAAATCCAAAAGTCACTGGAGCTTGACCATTTGAACAAACTTGGCAGAGACCCACACAAGGAACACCAAGTTTGAAGTGAATCTAGGGGGCAGTTTTGGAAAAGAAGTCAAAAATGTAATTGTGAATGGACAGATGACTGAGTCTCCTTAAAGCTCAGCCTGACTAACAAGTCAGCTGAGCTAAAAATATACGAATTATTTATAGTGTTTGCAATAAAAACAGAGGGGCTTCTGAAAATATAAGTCACTGTTATACATCAATACATTTTAAGAAAGACCTTTTTGCATTAAAACATGATGCACTAGTGAGCAACGAACATAAATTTTTAAATTGTTATTCGAGGGACTTGTGGTGAAAAAGATTAGCTTCCCTCCTGAAGTGAAAAACACTTAGGCTATATTAACTTGAAAGCTTCATAAATTTTACTACTGGCACATCCATTCAAAGTTATCAACACTGCTGGTTCCAATACAGGCAGCATTAAGTATTGCTTTAAAGTTGACATTGTAAGCAGTCATCCTAATTTTGCTCTTAAAGAACAAGCAAAATAATGTCGTCGTCACTCCCCCCCCCCCCCCCCCCCCCCGGCTCATTTTTCCTTAATTTACGACCCAGTCTTAATTAGTACAACAGGTGGCGTTGCAATTATTTTTCACTTTTTTCAGAATTTTTCTGCATTTTCATTTTTTTTCTCTTATACGGTAAGTTGGATCCTTTCCATGTTTATTGGAAATACAGATGAACTTGATCTCCTGGAAAGTTGTTCACTACATGCTGGTGCTGTCATTTTCTGATTTTTGACAAACAATCAAAATTCAGAAAACTCATTAAGAGGATATATTCTTGTTAGCAACTGTGATGATGGTCTTAAACAAAGGTTACCTTGTTATCATTTTGAAGTTCACAGGACCACTTCAGTCTGTGCATGTTAGGTCAGCTGAGCACATAACTCTCAAAGCACCTTATTGTCATCTACCAATTGCAATCAGGCACCACCTTCTAGTCCTTTTACAAAATTAATGCGCTTCACCAATTAGGAGCCACATTTTAGTCCTTTCTATAAATGTTTTCCTAGCAGCCTGTGTTTTAGCCTGAAGTGTGTAGTCGGATTGGCTGGGTGTAGGCTGCAGATTTTTGTTAAATTCATAAGCATCACCCCAATTTTACAATTCTGCCTTTAATAGGTAAATAACTTGTCTGTATATTTTCAGTTTCATATGCAGTAGTGGTATTTGGGGACCCTGAACACCAAGGATGTATATTCATCTGGAGTTTCTCTTTTTCAGAGGCTCGCAAGACTGCCAAATGTGTAATGTCAGTGATGAAACAATCAAACCTGGCCCCTAAAGATAAGTGGAAAGTGTCCCAGTTACAAGACAGCGAATCACCAGAGCAGTCCAGTGATGAGGAAGAGGAAGATGTCGATGTCACAAAGAAAGAAGCTGTTCCCACCAAAAAGAGGAAAACAGAAGCCCAGGATGAAGGCTCATGATACCAGCACATATAAAGCTCGCACACCTTTATAGGTATTTTTGTGGCAGATTGCATCATCCATCAAAACTTTCGCCCACATCCACCATGGCTTCACATCATAAACTCACCATTTTTCACCTACACAAGAGGAAACGAAATGTTGGACTTGAACTCTTAAAAAGGCAGTCACATATGTGAGAGATGTCTGTGTGCATGAAAGTGAAGTCCACCTGTCTGCTATGTGTCACTATATGGACAACAGATGCCTGTGTGTCACTACACTGGCAAGAGATGCATGAAAAGTCACTCTGCTGGGAAGAGATGCTAAAATGTCACGAAACTGGAAAGAGATGCCAAAACATCTCTATTACCAGCAAGAGATGCCTGTGTGTCACTATACTAGCAAGAGATGCCAATGTGTCACTATACTGGCAAGAGATGCCAACATCACTATACTGACGAGATGCCAATGTGTCACTATACTAGCAAGAGATGCCAATGTGTCACTATACTGGCAAGAGATGCCAATGTCACTATACTGACAAGATGCCAATGTGTCACTATACTGGCAAGAGATGCCAATGTCACTATACTGACAAGATGCCAATGTGTCACTATACTTGCAAGAGATGCCAATGTGTCACTATACTGGCAAGAGATGCCAACATCACTATACTGACGAGATGCCAATGTGTCACTATACTTGCAAGAGATGCCAATGTGTCACTCTACTGGCAAGATGTCAGTGTATGTCACTATACTGGAAAGAGATGCTAAAACATCTCCCTATACTGACAAGAGAAGCCTGTGTGTCACTACACTGGCAAGATGCCAATGTGTCACTATACTGGCAAGAGATGCCTGCATGTCACTACACTGACAAGAGATACTATTTTATGTTTCTGCTTCTTTGCAGAGAATTGTGAGGTCCAAATCCAGTCCAGCAATGATACAAGTCAGCAGAGTTTAAAAACAGTCGGTATGGCTTGTGTTTAGGAGTTTAACTACTTCTGGGAAGGATTGGATGTTCCTGTAAGTCCACTCCATGAAGGCTTGGCAGCTTTAGTCCACGCCCAACGAAGGAGGGCATGGACAGCTGCCAAGCCTTCATGGAAGGGCTTAGTTGAACGTCCAATCCTCCCCAGAAGTAGTTAAACCCCATTCTATCCCAGTTTCAGACAAGGTAGTAATGTTGCAAAAGAAAAACATGCAAAACTGATCAACTAAAATATGAAAAATGCCTCAAGTGACAGACCCATCTCCCCTTTGAAATCACCTTTGCCACTTGGGGAGTCACGCAGTGCATCCGGCGCGTCATGCTAATGGTGTTCTTCACGTTGTGCTTTGTTTATGAAAGCAGGGTCGATGAAACACAATGCGCTGGCTGATGACATAACAAACTAATGTCAGCAATGAACGTGAGGGTTTAGTTTCTGGGCTTTGTTACAAATTTATGCCCTTGAAAAAAGACGAATTTGCCTTGCCTATGCATGTGACTGGGATAGAATTACTATTTTAATATTGACCTGAAATATTTCCACCAAACCAAAGGATTCAAACGTTTTTGTTTTTGTTTTTTTTTTCATTTTCCATTCCTACTGTAACGTTTCATAGGCCTCTGTTTGTTATTGTTGTGTCACCAGATGAACAGATCAGTGAAATGCACAAAGTCAAAGGACGTTAAAAATGTTCACAGTAAGATGTGACAAACCATTTTGTTAAGCGAGCAAAGACAAGTTAAATTTTCAGCTTTATTCATTTATTGGTATGTATACATATCGAGATTTCTACAAAAACCCAGACATCGTTAAGCATTAAATATACAAAAGACTACAACATATGTATATGATCATTTATTGCAATATATGACTTAGCTGATAACAAATAACTGTCTTTCAATCGTAATTCGTCTCTTTAATATCAGCAAAACACCCAGAAAAACAAGTCCTGTAAACCATGTTTGCTGTCCAACTGTGTTCATCCCCATTTTCTACATGTGATTTTGGTAATTGAATGTTCAAGCAGTTTCTTGCTAGGTTTGCAACACCCCTGGTGTCTGTGTTTTGAGTGTTACCCTTGTAATAGAAGCCATCATGAGCTTTGACTGGTACCTTTGTAAAAGGTGTCATGAGCTTGGGCCATTACCCTTGTAATAGATGGCATCATGAGCTTTGAACTGTACCCTTGTAACAGAAGGTATCATGAGCTTGTGACTAGTACCCTTGTAATACAAGGCATCGTGAGCTTGTACCTTTGTAACAGAATGCATCATGGACCTTGACTAGTACCCTTGTAACAAAAGGCATTATGAGCCTAGCATACTTTTTCAACCTGGACACTATAAAAATCAGTCCATTAAGTAAGCTGCAAATACAAGATTCAGACACAAAAACGGGGGTTTGAACAAGCCAGGTTAGGCCTAGACAAGATCTCTCCTGATCACCAGGAGGCCCAATTGAATAACTGTTAAATTGGCATATTTTTAACTACATTAAGTTTGTTTTATTAGTATAATTATTGCAACATTACATCCAATGACTAAGATATATGAGTTGTTTCACTGACTTAATAATTATTATTGCAACATTATATGTAATGACTAGAATATACGAATTGTTTCATTGGCATAATTATTGCAACATTACATCCAATCACCAGGATATATGAGTTGACAAGACAATACGCAACAGACTGGGTCCTTGTGTTCACTTAATACATCTGAAGAAAGATCACATCACTTCAAAAAAAAAAAAAAACAGAATTCAAGAAGAAAGTTCTGCAGTTATCATGGTTATTTTCAATTTATATCGGCCTTTCCTTGTAGGCCACTTCGATGGATTTCTGGCCACAATGGTGGTACACAAATATGGCACATCGTTAGTTTCTGCACAAAAAATTAGTCAAACTGATCAAAATCATATTTCTGCACAATGACACACCCATTAAGCTTTAGGCAGAGGACCAGAGTATACACCATGTCACCATGACACCAGAGCTGTTCACTGTACATGTACATACATTTCAGATGGCAAAAATCACGTTTCTGCTCTGGGGCATTTCATGAACCTGCATGTTACACTGGGAATACCCTAACATATGGGTACAGCCCAATGCATGTTGAGCAATATTCAATTCTTTTTGTGCATTTTTTACACTTGGTTTTGGAAGACCCCATAGTTTTCCACAACTTTTATCTCAGGTGACTTCTCAGTCTGGTGAACTTGTGTGATAGCAATTGCCCATCTTGTGTCATCTGTCCATTTAGAGTTCAAATTTTGGACTTCTCCAAAACCATTAGCCAGATCCACTTCAAACTTGGTGGGGATGTACCTTGGGTAGACCATCATGTTTATTCAAAGGTCTTGCTCCAATGATTTTTGGCTTTTTGTGTGTGTGGTATCTTTTGTTGGGGGTGGGGTAGAGGAAGGTGCGAGAGGTCATTTTTTGGCAAAATCTTAAGTCTTTTTGCCCAGAACCACTTTGTCAATTGCTTTTAACATTGCATAGGGTCACTTCAGGAGGCCCCTAGAGCTTAACCCTTCCCCTCTTGAATTAAGACTGAGTCAACAGCTTTCCTCGGCATGGGTTGGGCACTAATGCCCAACCCATGCCAAGAAAGCTGTTGACCTGGGTTATGTTGTCTTGACAAGTCTCATCTTCAATTCTCAGTCAAATTGTTTTTCATTGCTGTTGAAATCAGTTGAAAACATGGCAGCAGACAACATTTAACCACCAGCCGGTTTTGGCCGGTTTAAGGGGCAAACGATTAAGTTGTTCTACAGATGATGATGTGATTTTTTTTGCCATTTTTTTCTTCTAATTTTTACCTCAGCTGACTGCCTGCCTGTCCTTCTGTCCAAAACTTACATTTTCAACCTCTCCAAAATTGATGGCCAAATTCACTTCAAGCTTGATGGGGATTTACCTTGCTTTACCATGACAGGTCAATTGGTCATGCACCAATGATTCTTTGACTTTCTGACTTTATGGGGGTGGGGGTGGTATTTTTACCAAATCTTACAGAATCTTCTGAAAAGAAACTGCTCAGTCTTTGAAATTGCATAGGGACACTTCTGGGGCCTCTTGGACTTCCAATTGTTCAACTAGTGGTACTGTATCTTTTTTCTCTATTTTTTATGAATTTTTGTGTGATAAAACTATTTTAGACTTCACAAAACCCAGTTCCAGAGATTGTGCTGAAACTAGGCAGCCATGAACCTTATAGGAGAGTCAATATAAAGTTGTTCACTAGGTGGTAATAATGCTCTGCATCCCTGGTTGTAAATGAATTTTTTACTTTGGCAACTTGTCTGTTAATGCATAGATTCTTACTGAATCTCTGCAAATCAATGGGGATTCATATTTTGACTTCTTCTCCAAAACCTTCAGCTAGATTCAGTTCAAACTTGGCAGATGTAGTTAAGATGGATCTCTGGAATTAATTTCAATGGTCATGCTACAGTGATTTTTTTATTTTATTATCAATTTTTGGTAAAATCTGAAAATCTTCTCCCAATGCACTTGGCCAATTCCTTCAAACTTGCTCTGGCAATTTTGAAGGAATAGGCCTTCTGGGATCCGCTAGGCCTTAATTTGTTTCACAGGTGTTAATGCAAATTTTTTAACATTTTTTTTTGTCATTTGCTTTCACTATTCTTGACTTCTTATCCCAAACTGCATGGTGGATTCTCTTCAAACTTGATGAAAATGTACTTGGACTCAATCTGCAGTATGTATGTTCACTAAATGGAAATGCTGGCATTTCCCGATTTGTAATGAATTATTGAAACAAGGAGTTGCTGGGAAGAGTGCATGTACAGGTTGCCATTGTGGGTGTAGGAATAGCAGCAACTGTGTCATATTGTTTATGTCTTGGTAAAGGTGCATACTAGGCCCTCAGTTATTATTCAACACTAACAGGAATATACCTACAGGGTTTCTCTTGGTGTTGTTAATTTTGACCTAGTGACCTTGGAAGGTGAAATTAAAATCCTGTATTGTATCTTGGTAGCAGTGGATGCTGATCCTGTCCCCTTACATGCATGAAAAGTGAGGACTCTGGAACTGTGTGAGAGGAGACTATGATACTGCAAAGAGATGATGTTGCAAGTGAAAGGAAACTGATATTATTTTGAAGATCACAGACCATTTCAAGCCATGAATGTAAGTTTACCTTATGAGCACAGGACTGTCACAACCCTTCATTTTGGGGGGGGGGGGCTTAGTGTGTATTTTGTGGCTTCTTTCAACTTCTCTAAAATCATTATGCAGAGTATGCTGAAGCTCCGTGGAAATGTTCTTTGTGACAGGATCAGACACAGATGTTGACCAGGTAGCATTGTGTGATCCCTTACTTTTAACAAGTTTTTCAACTTGGGTCCTTATTGATTAATGCATACTGTTGATTACTATGGAAGTCCAAGGCGAATGCAATTATGGGTAAGTCACATTTTTAACTTCTCTAAAATCATCAGCCAGATTCACTTGAAATCAATGGGGATCTGCCTCAGGTGGTTCTCTTCACATTATGTTCAAATGGTTACACTCCTACTTCAGTTATACACTGCCAGGCAGTTTAACTAAGATAAGCTACCCAGCTAAAAAGGGTACATACTGGTTCAGGGGTAAGTCGAATTATTCTTATCTGAACTTGTACTACACAAATTTACTGTGCATTTATAAGCAAAACTTCGCGTATTTAGATAATTCATCATTTGCCACATTATTCATGATTATGTGGGTTGTCTTTGCTGAATATTTAGCTAAGACAAGGAGCCACCAGTCAGACAGACATGTATGGGTAATAGGCTCTGAAACATGGTCTGAATAGTTAACCGCTGAAAACCCTTTATTTGGGCTAATATAGCCCAAATGTAAAAATCTACAGAAGAACCTGCACAATATGGACAATAATACTTCCATATGTATATAGGTTAGACAGTGACAGGTTAGCTTATGGAGAGTAAAGTGTTTGAACTGTGGAATAACGTAATGACTACTAGGAAGTGGTTCTGGACAAAAAGACACAAATACTTGGATTTTTCATTAATCTTTTATTAATTTTTGTGCAAAATCTTTCGGATTTTTTCTCTAAAACTACTTAGCCAATTGCTTTGAAATACATATGGACACATCTGGATATGAGGGCAAGATTTGCATGCCATTAGGGGAGACCTTGAGTTCATTCCCAAGGTCATAGGACGCTCACTGAATTTTATTGTGTACTGAAGAACCATCTGAGCCAGGACTTTTGATACTGGTGGTCCTATATTTGGGTAAGATATACACAGTACATGAGTGACCTTGACTTCATTCCCAAAATCAAATGGTCATTATCATGAATTATACGGTTAATTTTTCTGCGAAGTACGTCTTCTACCTCCAGCAACATAAACATCAGAACATAAAAAACAGAGTCTTCTTTGCAGGCAAACTGTTCACTTGATAACTTGGAAGCTATTTGAGCTACGATTTTCACTATTGAGCCATTGCTTTGATATTTGTGCATCAACAGTCTTCAAGAAAAGTGACACTGACCTAATTCAAAAGGTGTCAGGACTTCATTTTGTGCATGCAAGGCCAGCTGAGCACAGGACTGTCACAGTCCACTTGTAACTGTTAAGCATAAACTTTCAAGTTAATAGAAGCCCTGAAAAAGTGGTGTTTTATAATGGAGCCACATTTGGCAGTGCCTTTATGTTAGGGTATCCTCATTAAAATGACTGGTGACATTTTTCACAGAAGAGCCAATATATCCATTTAGTTATCAAATGAAACATTTCAGGCTTTACATTCCCACTTGAAAAAGAAGCACATTTTACATCTGATTTTGTTGTGGAGTCCTGTGCAATCATGACAACTTACCACAGTTACAAGCCAGTAAGTCTGGATTCATGACAAGTTACCATGGTTACAAACAGGTGTAGCCTCATTCAAGACCAGTTACCATGGTTACGTCAGAGCTGTTCTCCAATAATTTGCATCAATCAAAAACATTGTTTTCATTCCACTGTTTGCAATGGACTCAGATGTATCTTGTTTATTTTCAGGTGAATTACTCGAAAATAATGTTCATGAAAGTAAATTTTAAAATTCAACTGTTTAAGATTCAAGATTCATGGACAAAGCACAAGAGATTTTGTGAGCGTATACCAAGGGGATTGAATGTGGTCCCAGTGGCATGCTGCAATCAAATTAACTCTTTCAGTGCCAATCACATCTAAAGTTGATCTACTCAAGTCAAAGGAGTCTGAATTGTCATTACGATCACAGATTCAAATTCCTCATAAACAGACCTTTCAATAAAGTACCAGCATGCCTCTAGTTCCAGAGAAGATATCTCAGGTCAACAGCTTTTTTTTGGCATGCATTGCACCCTATGCACGCCGACAAAAACTGTTGACTCAGTCCCAAATTTGGCACTTAAAGAGTTAATTGCTAGAAATTTACTAAATATGGATAGTTTTGTTCTATTCATTTAAAATATCCAGCATATTTTAATAAGGGTTATCAATACAGCTGAAAAACAAGTTTATGCCATGACCTTTGATTGTGCATGCTCTGATCAGATTGACAAAACTGCTAATTGAGCCACACTGAATTGGTTTTGACATCTTGAGCCGGTCGCAATTATTTCTGCAACCAGGTTGAGAAATACATTGTAAATTCAGGGTACATGTTTAAGAAATAAGAATTAAATGCTTTTGTTCTGTCTGTCTTCATTAAAGATAATACTTAAATATGCAAAAAATATACAATCAGAAATAATCTGTTCCATCTGTAAATTATACAAAACTACAAAAAGGAAAGCAAACAAATGTATATCATTCTAATTCACCAGGTGAAAATACAATGCAATTATAATGATGGGGTTTATTGCTTGCTCTGCACTGAGCATCTCCCAGAATTCAATGGGTGTGTTCAGTATACCAGAATGCTTGTAAACACTTGCCTTTAAACAAATTAAGTTACAGAGCATTCCAGAATGTTTGCAAACATTTTGTTTATCGAGTACAAGGGAGGTAGAAATGGTCAGAATGCAAATGTGCAAAGTTAGTTGGTTCTGTGCCCTTCCAGCAGAGGGTGCTTCAGTCTGCAGGGCTGGAATTGCACATTCCATCACTCTCCATTGTTGCATTCTATCCGGCAACTTGAAAACTGCTGTGTCCAGGAAAAGCCCATTTATTTTGAAACAAAAAGGTATATAGCAGAAATAATTTTGTAAATTGAACTGCCTCAAGTACAAAGATAAAAAGATAAGTGCATGAATCACTGCTCTTTATTACATTGACATGCAACCCAAAGTGAATACAAAGCTGTGGTTCCCACATTATGCTTGTGTATTGGGTTGTATGTTCACTTCAATACACATTTGTCATTGTAACCTCTCCTAATGAGGCTAGCTGATTCTGCATTTTTTTTCGAAGTTTATCCTGGTCTCTGGTTGTAATCAATCCATTCACTCTTGCAAACACACTTTCAACTATGTGTAAATATACAGTAAATTATTTGCACTGCATTTTTCTTTTGCCCATGGCACAAAAAAAAAAAAAAAGAAAGAAAAGAAAGAAAAATGTCAAAGTAAAATGATGAAAAGAACTTCCACATAGGATTGGTGGATTTACATGAAAAGCTACAAATGCAAAAAGTTTGAATTTATAATAACTTTTTGCACTTGTCTTTAAATATATTTGAAATTTTGTTTGAATGGTAATTTACAGCAGACAGCATGGTTGTTTATTGACCAATATTTATCACACAGAATTAACAGTTAAAACATTTAGCAAATACATATTAATTTTCCTGTACACTTAAATAATATCCACATAGATTAGGAAGTACCATTATCTGATTTTGAAGTTTCTGTGACAATGGTCCCAAGCAGTCAGTAAAATTACTGAAATAATTAAATTAAATAAATTACACAAAAAATTAAGTTAACCTGGATATTGTACATTTTGTTCAGTGTCACCCTTGCCTCCAAAGCATTCCTCGGACTTGCTTTTGCATTCACTGATGTGGGTGCTCGCCGGGGTCTCCCGACGAGAGCACATCAGAAACATATAGCGATCTAAGGGGATCTTACGGAGGCAAGTGTTACCCCTGAAATCACCATATATACATATTTCATATTTATGGCACATATAAAAAAATGGGTCTCTGAGCATCATTTGTTTCTTTGGACAAGCCTACTTCCGATATACTTTTCCTAAGCAAAAAGACCTGCAAACAGAATATAGTTGGCCAGGTTTGTGTAATGTGTTCAGGATAATCCACATTATAAGGTTTGGGAAAATAAAATAGAATTGGAACAACACACTTAAAAGCAAATCTAACCATTTTCTATTATTTTGGGTGTCTTTTTTTGACAGGAGAGTCAAAAAATTAGATTTTACATAATTATAAGTCTTCTGCCTCCATAATAACATTCTAATATTTGTCATTATTTCTCTATAAAACTATATTCATTTCACCCAGCAAGAAAAGAGGTGAGTGTTTTTGGACTTCTGTATATTTTTGACATATATTTCTTGTAAAGTTTGAGCTTTCTATTGGAAAACAAATTATGTGCACTGAGGCATCTGCCTGTGAACATGTGGTACATATATATATATATATATATATATAGGTTTTCATAATTAAGTAATCTGCCCCTTCAAAATAATTTTGAGATACGTTAAACCCTCCATGAACATGATTCATTTGTGCAATTATTTCCTGATTTAAAACATGATTTGACACAGGACTTTTGTACATTTGGTCTCTTTCAACCTGTGGCTCCATCAAGCAAAAACTCAGCTACAAGCAGTAAGCTCACCAATTTATGGCCTTTACACCAGCATACATTATTTCATTCAGACACTGAACCCTCTATTGATATCATGTACCAGATTTAATCCTTGTATGATTTCATTGTAATTAACCCTCTTATGACTCTTCTTTTTTTAACTCTTTCAGTGCCAATCATGACTAAAGTCAATCTACTTAAATCAGACAAGTCAGAATTATCATTAGGCTCCCAGATATGTATTCCTCATAAAAAGACCTTTTATTCAAGTACCAGTATGTCCATACTTCTAGAGAGAATACCACACGTTGACAGCTTTTCTTGGCATGCATTGCGTACAATGCATGCTGAGAAAAGCTGTTGATTCAGTCCAAAATCTGGCATTGAAAGGGTTAATACTGTGCACAAGACATTCAGATTTCACATAATGAACATTTTTGTAGATCAAGCCTTGCTGCACAAATCAGTGGGTCCAGCAAGCTGACACTCATACAGGTATACATACATGTATATTGAACATGAATGAATCCGTTCTTAGTTAGAGGAACACCGAGTCAACAGTTTTCATGGACATGGGTTGTGAAAGCTGGGTTCTATCCTGTACCATCCAGAGCTTGACCTGTAGCATACAGTTCTGAGAAGTCTCATCTACAGTTATCAATCAGATTGTGTTCTCTGAACCATAAATCTGAGTGAAATCAGTGGATCAGATGCAATGTGACACTTGGCCTCATTCAGGTGGTTTGAGCTATAAAGTGTGAACACTTTCACCTGGGATTGAACTTATCAAACCCAAATGAAGTCTTTATTGTATTATATACATTGAGTTCCATCTGTCAAACTCAAATATTAGGCAGTGCACTTGCCTTAACGTTAATCACATACAGGTACAAGCACTTTTTTATTTTTCCTTTTGATGGTCGGAGACTTTTATTTGGACCTTCATTCAATGTGATCTGCAGAAAGAAGAATTATTGGTGAAGCAGTGCATTATGGTCCCATCTACCACCCTTATTAAGATATAACAAGTTTAAAGCCCAGCTTGACAACAATATGCGTATCACAAGCAGCAGCCCTGCTCTCCACCAGCTTGTACTGCAGTCTGGTCTACGGTTAGGGTCGATGTATCTGCGTCTCATTTCATGAACCATCGCAGCACATACCAGACCCAGCTCCCCATTCCCAGCACATTTTTGAGTAGACTAATCTGAATGTTAGCCCACCAAGGCAGAACAGTCTGGTGTTCCATCTCCTCCCCAAGCTCTGCTTGGTCGGTGAAGGTCACACTGCTGGCCGCCTCGTGCAACTCCAGGATCAGGATCTGGAAGCACACAAGGCAACAGAAAATCAGAAATCACTCCACATGAGTTTGCCTACGTGTATACGAATTAAGTCAGCTCTGTGCAAGTTAGATAATGCTATAACAAATTTTACTCTTGCAATGCTGTTTTCAGAAATTATACAAGATGTCAGGTGCAAGAGGAGTATTTATGTGAACTGAAAAGCATGTTGGCTGCTCAATGTGACCTTGAAGATTTTGACCAATTCCATATACCTGTTCACTTAGCCCTTCCCCCTTTAAACTGTATATCAAGCCAAGGCTGAAAAAATACTAAAATGAAATAAACAATAATAATAGTTGATTGAACCTCAGCGAATGGAGAAAGTTACATACAGATCAATCGAAAAATGTCACGAATCACAATTAATCAATGTGTACATATGATCATAATAAGAGAGAATTAATACACATAGACCAACATAAACATAATTGTAAATAACAAAATTAAGAAACTTAGAAATAGAAATATGGTCGCCTTCAGCTCCCCTTAAGCAGGAGATGCTGACCAAGCCCAGCCACGCCCCGCTACCCAGTGAGTCACATGCCGACAACATGCCAGCCCATGACCCGCTGAGCAGCCGCCACACCTAACTCGGCCATCCACCCCCCACCCCCCACATATTACACCTGAGAGACATGTAATATATGACGAGACCGCCGACCAGAGCCTAGCAAGCCTTAGAGCCCTGATCCGCAGTCCTGCCATGAATGTGTATAATAATAATAGTATATTTAACCCCCGAACTCGATGAAAAATATAAAATACATCGAAATTACAAAAAAGAAAAAGCACAGTACAGTAATACAACTCAAGCATCTGCAAAATGCAAATGATATGCTAATCGAACATAAATCTCACAAAAAACATAGCATAATAAAAGTTCAAACTAAAGTGCTAGGACACCAGCTGAAATCAGAGAATTAGAAAGCTTTTGTCAGGAGTGCAACCATTCTGTATTCAATCAAGCTTCGAGCCCTATAGTCAGGAGAGTGGATTAAAAATCTAAGGGTGTCCACCATACCGTACCCCATTCGACCGTTGGGGTACCTGGTGAACAAATTCAGAACTAGGAGGCTCTAGGAGTGTCCCTTCCTGTGTGATGTCAAAGCAATTGGGTGAGCAGTTTCAGAGAAGAATTTTTAATATTTGCCCCCCCCCCCCCAAAAAAAAAAAAAAAGAAAAAGTCACAAGGAATCCCAAAATGAATGGAGTGTGTCCATTTGAACAAATCTGGTATAGACCCACCAAAGGTACATAAATTGCCACCAAGTCTAAAGTCAATCTGTCTGACAGTTTCAGTGAAGAAGTAAAAAAATGTAAACTAGCATTAGAATGCCCATGGACTTACTTAGTACTCAATAAAAAAACTGCATTTACCAATAAGTACCCGAATTGAAAAATTGTCAAAAATCAGGAATCCAAAGCATTGCCACCTAGTGAACAACTTTCTTTGACCTTTCCACAAGTAGCATATCCACAAAGTTTCAGCATAATCTGAGTGATGGTTCTGGAGAAGAAGTCGAAAACAGCAACATACAAAAAAATTGAACAAATGCAGTGCCACTTGGTGAATAAATTAAGAACTAGGAATCCCTAGGAGTGTTCCTATGTGATATCAAAGCTATCAGGTGAGCGGTTTCAGAGAAGAAGATTTTTTAAGAGTTGCCCCCCCCCCCCCAAAAAAAATCATATGGAAATAAAAAATCATAGGAGGGTGACCATTTGAACCAATTTTGTAGAGACCCACCAAAGCTACATTGCCACTAAGTTTGAAGTCGATCTGGGTGATGATGAAAAAGAAGTCAAAAATGTGAATTAGCATTACAATGCCGACTTACATGATAATCAATTGGAAAGATGCATTTACCCATAAGTACTCGAATTGAAAAAAATTGGAAATTGATATTTAGTCTTTAATGTACTTTCTAATTTTTATTTTTGATTTACTTTCTTGGGTAAATGCATAATCTATTGGTAATTGACATGTCTTACTTCAAAATAACTTTTATATTTTTCATTAGTGTCTTTTATTTCATTTTTTGTCAGTTTTACTTTATTTAAAACTATATTGTTCTCAATGTATCATGTTTATTTAATAAAATTTAGTATGTGGCCCTGGCTTGCCATAAATCTGACCAAATGGCTAGTGGTCAGACATCTGCTGCAATGTTTTTACTATTTTCAACAGAAATAAAAAATGATTTGAGTGAGAATTGTAGTTCTGACTTATGAGGATCACAGGGCCCAGGTCAACAGCTTTCCTTCACATGGGTTTGGTGGTGAGTGCTCAACCCATGCCAAGGAAAGCTGTTGACTCAGTCTTGAACTCAAGTCGTAATCCAAAGGAGATATGGTTAAAACGACCACAGTCTGTCCACCAAAACTGGCCTGACGTGGCAGGCACTCTCTTTATGACGGACAAAAATTAAGAGAGAAATGCAGTAAATTAACTGTCTCAAAACAGTTGGCTTTTGTGATTTTTCTCTCAAGAGAGGGTTTAGACGCCATGTATTAAAAAATATGAGTTACCTCATTATGTCCCTGCTGAAGTAGGGGTGCTGGCACATAGTATGTCTTCTGGGGACCAATGTCCCAGTAACGGCCCAGGTTAAATCCATTGATGAAAATTACACCCTTGCGCCAACCCTAAAACACAACATCATCAATTAGATTGACATCATGTGTTTCTCTCAAAAAAGATTGAAATCTTAATGACTGAAACACTAATCACCTCTCTGATTGGCTTACTCACTGATAGTCTTCCAAAGAACACCAGAATTCACACCTTGTGCCTGATTTTATTTTTTGTAAATTGAAGTAGTTTTGCAGAATTGTTCATGTTAAAATAGTCTAATTTCATCGAGCAATACAAATACATGTACAAGGGAAACACAGCAGAGTGGATAGGCTCACAGTTTGAAATAACAGTATACGGTCTGCATGGAGCCCTTCAGGGATTGGCAGGACATATTAGTGTTTAGGCCTTTTACAGTGAATGAAAATAAAGCTAACTGATGTGTACATGTATGTCAGTGAATGAACTGACCAATATAAGTGAATGGAGCTAAACTGAAGTGTTATGTACTATAAATGAGCAGTTTCCTTTCCTTTATATTCACCTGGATTCATATTTTACATTTTATACAATACAGTTGTTAGTACAGAGGGGCAGATAGCGGTGGTGGGTGGCATCCAGCGACGAAAGGCTGTCTGCCGCCGACCGCCGCTGTCTACCGCTGAGCCCCAGGAGTCTCAATTGGATTTCGGCGGCAGACAACACAGTCTGCTGCCCGAATGCTGCTTTCACCGCCGAAAAAATTTACTAGTGAAATATATGACAACTCCTTGTACTAAGCTCAGTGGGCAGTTTAAAGAAAATGACTAAGACTTTTTAAACAATTAGTTTTGCACGAGCAACATGTTGTACGAGCTTGGATACAGGGATCTGCTAGTACACACAGGTGCTTCCTTGCTTTATGATACAAGGCCAAAGCATCACTGCAGCTAATCTGAATGCCCCATATTGCATTTCAGCACAAAACACAGCATGTGTCACTGTGCAGGTCATGTGACCTATGGCAAACATTTTTGCACAGAATGACTTTGGGAGCATACCTCATGTAAAGTCGCATTGCACTGGAATCATAGAAGTTTCAACATTTGAAGTTGACTTCAAAACACAAAAGACGCTTAAAATAGAAAACTAAAATGAGGGCCAAGGTATTTGTTATAAATTTCAGTGTTTTTACTAATCCTTACTGGTAGCTTTAAATGTGTGTCCTTTGGTTGTCCTTCAATATTTAGTGAGATTCTGGCTATCCCCGGTGCTCCGGCCTGCAGTGCACCATCACGCCACCTGGTGGAAGCTGAAAGACTACAAAGAGTATACAAGTAAATACATGTACACACACCCATGACCCTTCGGGTAAAGTGTAAAAAAGATATACGCATAATTTTCATGTAATTCACTTGATGGCTTATCTTTAATTTACAACTTATACTAGTCAAGTCTCGTCAATTTGGCATGAGTCTCACATTTTTGACCTCTATTTTCTTTCTTTTCCAAAGAAATTTTGTCTATTTTTAGTCTTCTAGCAAGAAATCTTTTTTCTTGTCCAAGGATGTTGATAGGTATGATGTCACTTTATGTATCAAACATTTTATCATGAATATGTGTTACATATTGATGTATTAAGTAAATCTAGTATACTACCAGAGATGCCAGCTGTCCCTCATCATCAAGTCAGTCCCTGAAATTAGCTGAAATTTTGACCAATTCAGTGTTTGTCCCACATTGAACCTGAGTATTTTCTTATACATCCTTTATTAAATATGCTCTGTCCCTGATGTCCTAACTTAAATGTCCCTGAAATGGCACTTTGAATGTTGGCATCTCCATTCTATCGACACTTAAAAGTACATGTATTCCCTTTGCACTATTACCTACATGTACATTTGCAATCAGGTTCTATGATGTAAACAACAAGGAACATCTCCCTCTACAGTAGCTTTTTTGTAAAACACAAAACAAAGCATTAAAATTAATATTAATACAACAATTGAAGAAGACTCACCTTTGTATATCTCTTTTCTTAAATTCCAGAGGGTATATATGAAAATCTTTCACCATTGTGTTATCCGCCAGTAAATCCCCGCCAAGACCTACAAATGGACATAAGACAAACTGGTCACTCTGTGCCCTTTCCCCTAAACTGGTTTTAAAAGTAAATGGTTTTAGGGTGCTTAGAGACTGTAAAAATAGTATCCCAGTACTCCAAAGGTAAGTGAGGGAGTGGCATCTTTATTCTAGTCCTTGATGTTTGCCGATGTTATTATTAACTCATTCCATACCAGTCCCTGATTTTTCCGTATATTTACCTAGATTTAAGACGACAATTGCATATTTGAATTCTTCATGAAAAGAGCTTCCATTCAAGTACCAGCATGCCTATATAGTCTTAAGTCAGTGGTTCTGGCACTGCCTGGCAAGTCATGCTGCAGCTGCTGCAAGGGCAGCTGCAGCATGACTTGCCAGGCAGTGGCAGAACCACTGACCAAGGCCTGTGACCATAGTATGGAATGAGTTAATCAGATAAGGGGAGTCACTTTCCCAACTGGACGGCCCCTTGGTTGCTGTGACCTTTCTTGTACACAGTTAAAACAGTCTTCAGTGGGATTCTGGTCACTGTATCCCTTATCAGTGTAACTGTTTACCATTGGTATGAGGGTCTCACAGGAAATTCAAGATTGTATATAAATTACACATTTTCACTCCCAAGTTTTCAAGGGATGTCACCAGCATGCAGCAGTACATCCAGTATCTCTGCTTGATGTTTTACAGTTGACATCAACCAGGAAAATGTTCACTCCATCGTATGAAAAAGACGGCCTGCTCTTTCCTCCATCATACCAAGCAATTCATATATTGTTTTATGGAAACAATGCCATGGACCATGAAAATTACAAGGATTGGCCAAGTATTTGTGCAGTTGATTTGTAATTTTTGCAATATTGAAGAGTGATTGACTAAAGGTTGACTATATCAGCTAAGTATTTGCAGCTAACTCGAACTTTTATCATTTTTGAAATGCAAAAGCTCACCAAAAAACTGAAAGCAAATTAAAGGGGCACACAATGTGTTGTTAAACTTTCTTAAAACAGACCATTAGGGCACTGTTATACCCTATACTGACTGCGGTTGATTTCCAATGCCCAGTGATTTTCTGAAAAGCATATCTACTGATCATATTCCTTTCTTACTGGATGTTGATAGGAATTAGGACAGCCCAGTAGTCTTAAGTGCACGCCCTAAATGCACGTCATCTTAAATATATTGGTTAAGTCCTGAGGAACACATCATTATTTTACCCAAAGGAAACTTTCAAGTGGAATTAGCCAACCTGATATTTATTGGGCATGATCCCTGATGCTATTAAAGACAACTGAGCAAAGTACAAGCCTTGAATTCCATGGAAAGGCACTGTTACCACAGCAACTCTGCATTCATGGTTAATAATGATGGGGGGCAACAATACAGTGATATCATCAATAGATGTTGATCTACATTACTTTGTGAATTGCCCTGTGTACTCAGTGCAAGCAACCACTTCCTGTATGCTGAGTAGTCAGGCAGATTTGGCATCCCCTTTCTCACAAGGTTAATGAATATTCATGGAATCATTTGCTCAGGCCCAATCAAAATTTGAATTGTGCTATTACTTCCCTAGATTGGTGCATATACTTACTCATATAAGTTCACTATTTCACTCTTGCCATTATAGGCAACAACTTGTGTTACGTTATTTATTTATTTATTTATTTATTTGCTTTTATTTCATGCTCATACATTCTTTAAATTCAAGAGGGTTTTCTTTACCAAATTTTATTCAAGAATAAAGAGAATCTGTTTACAAAATACAAGGTAAAGGCAAGCAGCTGCCATCATAAAAAAGCATGTCCAGGAATTTAAGGCTGTGAAACATGCTTGATGGTTTCCTGCTGATGACCCATTTATACATTCATTTGGCTATTGAAGCCTTGAATATTCCAAATTTCTGTATTGAACATAATATTGATACCTAAGGTATAGACAAGGACTGGATTGGCTATGGAGTGTAGAGAGATTGAATTGTGCTTTTTTCAAAACTAGATGGAAGACGTGGCACTGTTGCTCCTGTTTGTAACAGGAAAACGGAGTCTTTTGTACAGTGAAAACTCATTATACTGACACCATCTGTTCCCCCAAAAAACTGTCAGATAACTGAATACAGTGAAAACTCGTTATTATGACACCACCTGTTCCCTTAGAAATGTGTCAGATAACTGAATATGTCAGATAATTGAATCAAACAACAAAGAAAATGAACTTTTGCCATTCAAAACTTGTGTCATTATAATGAAAATGCCAGATATCTGAGTGTCATTATAATGAGTTTTCACTGTATGTCAGATAATTGAATCAAATAACAGAGAAAAATGACCTTTTAACAGAGAAAATGACGGTTTGGTCCCTCAAAACTGGTTTGCTGATTGGCTATGTCAGATGTTCAATTGTCATTATAATGAGGGTTCACAAGTCAAGCATGGGCATGATGATGCCAGAGCATGATGATGCCAGGGCATGATGATACCAGGGCATGCTGATGCTAGAGCATGATGATGCCAGGGCATGATGATGCCAGGGGACTCTATATCAATGTTACCTTTCCTCTGTGCATCCATGATGGGACTACGGAAGTCGGCATAGTTTACCCGGCCTGCATTTTCTACCAGTATATCCAGAACATTGGTATCCTTGGCTGTAGGCAGCACTGTCACATGACCTGCTGGCTCTATCCAATCAAATGTGTCAGTCTGTTCACCATTTAACAATACCTACAGAAAAAAGGGCTTTAATAATGATAATACAGACAACTGCTGATATATCATGTGACGGTGAATTACATTATGGTTGAGATAATGCAACATTTCTGCAAAACTTGCACAATTTTAGCTCACAATACACGTATGTACAAGACTAGCAGTTCTTGTTAACAGTGTACATTATGACCACTTAACAAACAATACTGAGTGAAAAGAATATTCATAGCACATCTCACTGCGCATGTACATGACTTTTTAAACTTTTGAGGTAGATATCACATCACACCCAAGGCCAACATTTAAATGGCCACACACACCATATGCATTAACTCTCCAAAAGTATTTATTTACTCATTTTACCAAGCAGCACCATTTGAGAAGACAAAAACTGTGAAATTTACATTTTTTTCCACTCCACCCAGATATGACAAGTATTACAGACCTAACATACAACATTACTATTCTGCATGCAGCTCATCAGGGACTGAGTGGAAACAGCTGCATTTTTTCCATTCATAGACAAAGAGGCTTACAACCATTATATTCTTTTGTTAAACCTGTATATTGTGGAGTCAGACTTATTATGGGCAGTTCTTGTACACCACTAACTCTTTCACCATGGGAAGCAACTGTAGTCAAATTGTCCCCAAGCAGTGGGGGTGGCACCACTAAATTGAATTTCCCATAGGCGGCCATTATAACACATCCTGGCGTATCTGAGAGTAAGAGCTTTAACTTTAATGAAGACTATGCTCACCAATTAAGTTCAAGTCTGCCTCACAAAATAAGAGGCATTAACATATATGATGAACACCAAACTTTTGACTTTGCCCCACTTGAACACAGTCATGTTGGATTTTCACCTGTCCGCACCCAATATCAGCTTTAAATTTCCGATCACCTCGGAAAAAAATTATGCCCAAAATTAATTTTTCAAATCACTCTATTTTGTGATGGCAAAATCTGAATTAAAATTATATGTAACAGATTTGAGCCTTCCACAAATTCCACTACTCTGGTCAAGCCAAATCCTACAGCGCTGGTCATTAGACATTATACCTTTGCTGCCCTCTGTGGCCAATTTAGGGATGCAACTGTAGTTGAATTCCAAGATGGCTGCCAAATTATGAGACAATTGACCTTTAAAATGACCTTCTAACTTCTGACCTTGAAACTGACCTTACTAAAAAGTGCATGATGTACATATTAGTAGTTTCTAGATTTGAAATGAATTTGTTTTTAAGCATTTTTAGAAATGAACTGTTAGTTTGTATATTATAAAGGTGCTTGTAACCTGCAGGTTGCCCGTGTAAACTCACACAGTTGGCATTTTGTTCTACGTAACACAAGCGAAAAGAATGTTTACATAATATTGTTTACCTTTATTTATTGTATTTACTATAAATATATATGATTGATTCAGAGGAACAAAAATGAATCAATTTTTAGATGGAATAAATTGCAACATCAGATACATAAGTCAAAAATGTGAATTAGCATTAAAATGCCATTGACTCGCATGCATAGCAATCAATAGGAAAGGTGCATTTGCCGATAACTACCCGGATTGAAAAAATTGTTGAAAATTAGTAATCCACAGCAGTGCCACCTAGTGAACAAATTTGTTTGATCCTTCCACAAGGAAAATATCCACAAAGTTTCAGCTTAATCTGAGTGATGGGTCTAGAGGAGAATGAAGTCGAAAATAGCAGAAACACACCCACAAAAAAAAAAAAATCATTAAAAAATGCAGTGTCACCAGGTGAACAAATTAAGAACTAGGAGACTCTGGGAGTGTTCCTGTAAGATATCAAAGCAATTGGGTGAACGGCTCCGGAGAAGATTTTTTAAGATTTGCCCAACATAAGAACAAAAAAATACATGAAAAATCCAAAAATCACTGAAGCATTACCATTTGAACAAACCTTGGTAGAGACCCACCCAAGGTACATTGCCACCAAGTTTGAAGTCAATCTGGTTGATAGTTTCAGAGAAGAAGTCAAAAATGTGAAAAAAGACCACTGACTTACAGGATAGTAATCAAGAAGAAAGGTGCATTAACCGATAACTACCCAAATTGAAAAAATCGTTAAAAATCAGGTTCAAAGATTATTGCATTCATAAAGGTAAAAACATGATGACCCTTAGGTCAAGATCACTGAATTTCAAACTCAGGCAAGCTTCCAATAAGATATTTCTACAGTACAAGTTTCATGATACCAGCTCAATTTGCTTAAAAGATATTGCATCTGCAAGGGAAATCATTGGACAGACAAAGAAACGCACAGACATGACAATGACAAAATCACCAGTGAATGGTAAGGCTGAAAAAGTGAAAAAAAGTTTTGTGTCTGCAAGCTACATGTACAAGTCTTAATTCAGTCTGGTTGTGGGTTATATACAAACTGACACAATTTTGAAATAAATAAGGTCCAAGGAAAGATGGATTCTTTGAACTTACGATGGCCCTGTCCTTGACCTTTCCTGTGAAGGTCAACCTGTTGACCTTGCCAATTTGTGTTCTGTACAATATGAAGCCATAACTCTGACCTCCTCCATTGTTCATGTCCAGTTCTTCCATGTTCAATGGTCGACTGGACTGGAATGGCTGGAAAAAAAGCATTTTCCATTCATTATATAAAAAACAAAATAAACAAAATAATTTCCATGTTATTAGATCATACACATACTGTTTGTTTGTTTTTTTTATTTTACTGAGAGTTAATATGGCACGTAAATACAATTATTTGGGACATGGAAGCACATGAATATACCGTTATCATCCAATTCTTTTTTTTTTTAATGTCATCCAATTCAATTTGATATCAAAGAATTCTTATTTCACACAATGCCATGTGAATAATTTATAGCACTTAAACACGATACAAGAAAAGAACTGTCAGCATTTAATCATTCAGCAAGAATGATTAATACAATTTCGACTAACCTTGACAAAGGACAGGATGTCTTCAAAAGTCATATGTGATGACACTGACACCTCGCCTGAAGCAGAAACAACAGAAATCACCCTAAATGAAGCCTGCACATAAAATATCTGAGAGGCATTTCCAGGAACTCTAATGGAAATATCCATGTACATGTTCTTGAAAATTGAACTTCCTCGTATGCTGTACAATCAGAGAAATTTTCAAATGAGGCACAAGTGCCTCCAGCTGTGCCCAGGTAACAAATTAAACTGATGTCAAAGGAGGTAATGTGTAAAACTGGTAAGAAGATCCATTTTTAACATGTTTTAACAAATGTCCAAGTTACCCAAGGCCTAACAAAAATATATGGAGTGGTCCCTGTAACCTGACTGACCCTACTGAAAAGGCCCAAGCCTAAATAAATTTTGACACATTAAAAAAAGTTTCAAGCTGCCCTTCCCTAATAAAATTGATCGACTTTGAAAGATTACATCAAGAAAGTGGACACTGTGTGACGTTATTTTGCAGTTAAGTCAACTCAAACACAGCATTTTATTTCAACTTGTCTGGAGGGTTACCCTGGGGCGGGGAAACAGCATAGCTATGATTGTTTGGTGAAACAGCATAGGCACGGTTGTTCAGTGATTGTTATGGTAATATCATATTTGGCCAGGTTCCCGGTGTCCATTCTCCAAGTTACCCCAACAAATGGTCCTTTAAATATTTTTAAAAACATGACTCACTATCTGAACTTTAATCTGCCTGCTCAGTTGTGTCTGAAGCAATTAACATCATTCCTTACAAATCAAAATTCAACACAATACCCTGGCACATCATTCACGTGTTGGTGAGTGCCATTTTGAGCAAGGTGCAATGCATTGTGGCACAGTCGCACAAAAGTACATTTTATTTGGATATCAAAGTGAATCATGGCCATGTGTCTTCAGCACTGTTTGCACAGTGCATGGATGAAAATGAACAAGGTGGACAGAACATCAAATATACCCAAGTTTGCACACGATCGTATCCGATCTCAAAATACTTGGCACATGGTCTTACACTGTTTGCTGATGATCGTTTTTTTATTCATGAATGGTCCAGCTTGGGAATATCTTCCTGTCTAGGATTGGTATAAAGCAAGAGGTCCAATATATACTACACACCATAAAACATATCATTATTGATGCTCTGAAATACATATATTCCCAAAATATATACTTTTGGTTGCACATATTATAACCACCACCCTCCCCCCCCCCCCCCCCACACACACACACCCAAGATCATCTCACTGCTATCCTCATTTACAAACCAATGGGTACGGAATCCACAATTTTCAAAATGGCACCCAAGTCCCTGTGCGTTAGTTCCGATTGGATATTTTGAAGTGGTAGTATTCAAAATATATGTGTGATTAGTGTTAAGGGAAGGTTGATTCGTCAAATAAATGTAATTTACACTAAATAATGGGGACTTTTCCTGTGTGAGCATTACTTAAAAATGTAAATACAATGCCTTGAAGTTACCAGTTGTGGGCGGCGGTTGCCCCCAGAGTAGGAATATTGTATCAGACACTGAAGTCACCACCAGGCTATGAATTAAGTAGCAGCACTAGGCCAAAGGACCTATATCACCTGCTGGGTCAAAGATGGAGCTTAGTGGAGAAGGTTGTCCAGATAGTGGATACAGATCCCAAACTACCGATGGGTTTTATATAATTGGTAACATTAACAAATAGCCAAATATCCTGTTGTGTTGGGTCAGAAGTTGTATCATGTGATGCAGTGTGTAATAATGAGGGAATAGGGAGCTGTATTCCCTCATAATAACACCATCAGCATCAGCTGGTTTCTGTTATAATGTCATCAACACAAGAATGTCAACTACCATCATTTTCCATTCATCTATTCATTTTGCGGGGGGGGGGGGTCTCAGACCTGGGTTAGCTTACCATAGGCCTTCCTCTCTATTGGAGCAGGAGGGTCTGGTAGAGTGGATGGCACTAGAAGAATAAGAGTGAAATATGAGACAAAAGGTTAAAACAGACTACACCATGGAACATATTCAATTTTACTATTGATGCCAGTATCCAAAGTTTTAATCAAATGTATAATATACCTAAGTTTTGTCCAATCCTATTTTCCACCAGAACAGTTAAACTGCACCGTAATCACCAAAAAATATAAAGGCAATATTAATTCTACTCAAAATTGTACTTCTACTTATCCTACACTCCAAGTGAAATGTCTACAGGATAACCAACACTGATGGTTTCATTTCTTAATTGTGACACACTTCCCTGTACACTGAGCTGATTACCACAAATACATAATTATTCATTCCAACAAACATCTCAGATCCTGTCGCTAGGCAACACTGACAATCATCTGCTGTGATACAGTTGTGTTGATGGATACATCAAGGGTGATACTAATATTTCTGGTAATAAAAGTACTTATTCCAAATAGATGATGACTTCCCTCTTGTATCAAGCTCACTGTGTGTGTTTAAAGAATATGACTGTTACTTTTTAACCCTTTCCCCCTTGAATTAAGACTGAGTCGACAGCTTTCCTTGGCATGTGATCTTGATAAGTCTCATGTACATTTCTCAGTCAAATTGTTTTTCATAACTGTAGAAATTAGTTGAAAACACTGAAGCAGACGACATTTGACCACCAGCCAGTTTTAGCCGGTTTGAGGGGGAAAGGGTTAAACAGTTAATTGTCTCTCAGTGACTAGTTTTTGCAAGAGCAACACTTTTGTCACAATTGATCAACTTGACATTTATGAGCATTAGGTTTTTGTTAGTTAAATTGCATTTATATGCATCTTATATTTGGATATCCAAGAAAATCAAGTTTACCGTGAGCCGGAAGTAACTGCTGCAGAATTTCCCTAGTTTTGTAGTACTTTGGTGTCAAATCTCCATTCTCAGCTATCTGACAGTCATAATCTGAAACAGGACACACACAAATGGCAAATTTATCACAGAGCTCCTGTCCCCAACTCTGAAGGTTTTAATTGTCATTAATTAATATTTATGTGCACTCTTTATGTAAGCATATATTAGTGCCATCATTGGAAGTCACATGACTCCTCCAAGACTTGAGTAAAGAGAATCTCATACTTTTCTTTAGAGAACCACTCTTTACTATATACGACAAGTTCAAATCCACATATTATTTCCTTTGTTTTTTCAAGTGAATGACAATTTGAACATCTTAAACTTTTTCATAGATAAACAGCCAGAATGGGCATCTAACCAAAGTGTCTCTCTTTATGCCTGTCAAGATGCAAATCACCAATCTTTAATCTGCTGACTTATTGCCTTGCCATCTTTCACATCTATTCATTCACAATTCTTACAATTTTGCAAGACACATGCAGTCTTAGAATTACAAGTTTGTCGTTTTCTGCAAGTTAAAACATTGACTGTTCATTTTTGACAACACTGCAGTGGTAGGTTCAACTTCTTTAATGTGCTCACCATAACTGGTGATGTCAGCAGCATATGGTTCCTGGAGTCCAGCCTCATTGGTAGCACCCAGGCCCTCATTGGCTCCATTCATAAACCCCCAGTTGGTGCCTCCATGGAACATGTAGAAGTTGACTGAGCTGTTCTGTTTCAGGATGTAGCTTAATGTGTTAGCAAATTCTGAAATAAAGACAAAATTGTTAACCCTTTGAGTGCCAGTCACGGCTTAAGCTGTGCTGATGAAGCTGGATTACTGTAATGATTCCAGATTCATATTCCTCATTAAAAGACCTTTCATTCAAGTACCAGCATGCCTATGTTCCCAGTGAAAAATTTGGTCCAGGTCAACAGCTTTCCTTGGGGCACTTTCCGCGCAATGCGCGGAAAGTGCCCCAAGAAAGCTGTTGACTCAGTCTCTGAATTGGCTCTGTAAGAGTTAATGCAAGTCGGCTGCTCCCTCTTATACCTCTTAGTACATGTGTTTCAGTATTGTATTTCAATGCTGGTAAAACCATATGAACAAAATATTATTAAGTCCTATTATGTCTTTGCTCAGCATGCAACAACAAGAGTTACAATTAACAGCTCATGCTAACCGACCCAAATACATTCAACCTAAAAGAAGTCCCAAGCTGAGCAGAGTTCAGTTGAGTTTCAGCTACAGCTTGAAGTGAGCTACATCCAAGATGAGCAGAGCTGAGCCTGGTTTCACCATAGAATACAGTTGAGGCTACAATGTAAAACTAGGTCACTAGGTCAAGTATCTGGGTCATGGTGATATAAACATTGATGGTTTCCTGCTGACAGCCCATTGATAAACTCATTTGGTGGCTGAAGCCTTAAATTTTCAAAATTTTTGCATTGAGCATGATCAAAGACATAGTCAATAATTGGGTCAGTTATATACCAATAAGAGATTGGATTGTGCATTTTTTTTCATCGTTCAGAACTACAAGGGAGATGTGTCAATGTTGCTCCTGTCTGTGACAGTATAAACAAGAAGATGTAAATAACCCAGACACTTAATCTATCAAATTTCGTTTTAATTGGATCATGTGAAGGTACATTGCACCAAATTTGCAGCAGATCTGGTGTTCTGTTGTGGAGTAAATGACATCAAAATAGATGTACCTTGGTATTTCTTTATCATCTATGTTAACATATGTGCGCTTATCAATCATTACTTAATTTTGATACATGTAATTTGTTCAAAATCACAGAATAACAGTGGTATCACTAAAATATAACTAATTGGTAAATACTGAGTCAAGCTACATTCCCACCATGTTTGAAGACACAGTAGTATGTAATCAGGCACAAAAATTACAAAAACCCATAAATTCACTGAAAATAAAAATAGAAACAATATGCAGCACCACATCTTGAACAAATTATAGTCTCGGGGTACCCTGAAGTGTTATGTAACTTCAAAGCAATTGACCAAGCAGTTTAGAGAGGCAGATTTTTTTAAGGTTTTCTCAAGAAATGAACTAGAAAATTTATTTCAAAATACAAAACTTGCTGGAACATCATCATTTAAAGAAAATAGATTGAGACTTACCCAGGGTAAACCCTGACAAGGTAGAAGTTCCGGCAAGTTCTTTCAGAAAAGCCAAAATTATAAAGTATTAAAAGTGGGTGGATGCAGGGAATAAGTTCCTGACAAGTTAGCTGAGCAAAAAAAAAGACCCCCCCCCTGCCCCCCCCTCCCCCCCCCCCCCCGGGGAAAAAAAAAAAAAACATGAAAAATACAAAAACCATTGAGCATAAATTACTCAATATGTCATCATTTTTCATGTTATTTGTACCTCCTGAAGACAAACAATAATTTGGTACTGCCAATGAGTAGGTTTTTTTCAGACAGGTTTCATTGTCCTTACTTTCCACTGGTATGATGTGTCTCTTCTCGCCCCAGTGGTCAAACCAGCCTGTCCAAAACTCCATCACCATCAGGGGCAGGCCGGGCTGCTTGTGGTTCTTGAGGTATTCAAAGATGAGGAAAGCGTGATCTATTTCTTGAAGGTTGACAGTCATCAACACTGCAATGGACAAATGGTATGTAGTGTACATGTATGCAATGTACTGTACAATCATTTATATTTGTATTCCAAAATATTTATGTGTACAAAATTTCCCCAATCGACTCCAAATCAGAGTTTCAACAGTTTTGTTTTCCCAATTTTATGCAGGTTTTCATTCCACATTCTATCTCCTGCAATTTTCCCGAATTCAATATTCCCGAAATAAGTTTCCTTAGGAAAATTTTGGAATATTCATCCCCTGCAAAAATTTATGATTAAACAGTAGTACTAATGTTAATGAGTATGATTGTGTCTGAGGAACTTGTATGGCATATGTATATTAATTTCCCACCAAAATCATTTGTCCTGTCACCAGGTAATGGTGATAAGGTATCCACCACCATGCAGGTGATCTGATGAACAAACCAGTTGTAGCACACACATTTCTGGAAATAAAGATTACTTCTTTTTTTTTTTTTAAATCTTTAACATTTCATTTAAATCTTCTAGATTACCACATACAAATGCTGGATTTGTTAAATGCTTTTTTAATGTCTACATTTATTTTAGTTGCCCTTGTCTTGATATATTTGATATTTAGCTGCAATATTGCCACATGGCTTGCACGTCAGTGTGATGATTGACATTCCATATACTCTCCTGATCATACCTCCTGGTATCTGGCCGGTCTGTACTCCCATGCCATTGTCTGAGGTGAAGAACATCTCACATACACCATGCCTTGTCATGTTCTGTAATCATATTTCGAGGGTACATTAAAACGGGACAAGTAATGACATGCTAATGGACACCAACTTTCAACAGCAAATACACATGTGAGAACTCCAGCTAAGATAAAGGTGTTACATGAAGAAAACAAAAAATAGGTACAAGTCCTTGAGTCACTTGATGTATATAAACTTAAAACACAAACTTACAGATTATGTGTCATTTTGCTCCCAGGTATTGAAAGGTCATTTTTGTACTATAAACTGGTCCTCTGTAATTTTTTGTTTTCAAAACAAAGATTTTGCTAATAAACCATTAAACATTTTGCACCCTGCTCACTATAACTGTCTTTAAAACTGTCGTGACAAGACTTATGTAAAACATATACATGTATGCCCTCCCATTTCCCTGCCCTTAATAATCATCTGATGACCAGTAGCTTGTCATCAAGTCAATAAAAATTGTCAAGTAAAAATGCGGGATCCAGAGTAACACTACTTAGTGAACAAATTTCTTAACTCCTCACACAAGCTACTTCTCCACTCTGTTTCAGAACAATCTCAGTGTCAGTTTGGGAAAGAAGTAAAAAATACCCTTCACACAAAAAAAATTGTAGAAAAATTTAAAAAAAAAAAAAATGGCAGCACCACCTACTGAACAAATTAAGGTCTAGGAGTCTCCAGAAGTGTCCCTATGTAATTTTGAAGCAATTGGCTTGGTGGTTTCCGAGAAGAATTTTTAAGATTTGCCCCAAAAAATGAACAAAATGAGTCTTAAAAATTCCTGAAATCACTGGAGCATTTGAACTAATTTAGTAGAGACCTAGCCAAAGTACATCCCCACCAACTTAGAAGTGAATCTGGTTGATGGTTTTAAAGAAGTAGAATATTGTATTTGCGACTTTTTGTCCAGAACCACTTCTTAGTCGTCATTATCCTATTCCGCAGTCCGAACTCTTTACTCTCCATAAGCTAACCTGTCCCTGTCTAACCTATATACATATGGAATTACTATTGTCCATATTGCACATGTTCCTCTGTAAAATTTTGACATAGGCTGTTTTAGCCCAATAAATTAAAGGGTCTTCAGCAGTTAATTATTCAGAACATGTTTCGGAGCCTATTAACCGTACTTGTCTCTCTGAGTAGCGGCACCTTGTCTAAGCTAAATATTCAGCAAAGACAACCCACAAAATAATGAATAAATATGAACGTGGCAATTGATGAATTAGCTAAATACATGAAGTTTTGCTTATAAATCCTCCATTGATTTTTAGGGGTTTTTTTTCTGTGACTTTCAATTGCAATCGTCATTGATTTAAGTATAAAGGGACCTGGACTGCCCTTTTGCTTAGATGTACGCAATCTACAGCCAAGATTTTCCTTGAAAGAATAAAAAGACAACAGACAAATGGACAGTTACGCTAAGAGATCACAATTGAAAGGCCCCTTTACATTATTTTACCAATGTCTGGATACATTCATGGAGGACAGAGGTAGGTTTTGTTTTTCTAGGCTATGCCTGTGCTAGTCATGCAGCACAGTGTTTCAATATAAGTAGACCAGACTGACTGTTCTTTTCTCATTGTATGCACAGGGTGGGTAGATTTGTGACACCTTTGTGCAGGTTCAGGTTTCAGGGCAGTCATTCTGTGCCTAGTGTTGCCTGGTCTACTTGGTTTCTTTCCAGAGAAGGAACATGAATATTCATGGAATCCTTTTCTCAAGGTAAGTTTAAATTTGAATTTTGCTATTTTTACATATATATTTGTGCATATAATAGTTCACATAAATACTCTAAGCCTTGACTTTATGATCAAGAAATTGTTGAGTATGTATCTATGTATTTGCTCGTATTTCACATTCATACATTCTTTAACCCTTTCCCCCTTAAACCAGCCAAAACCGGCTGGTGGTCAAATGTCGTCTGCTTCAGTGTTTTCAACTGATTTCAACAGCAATGAAAAACAATTTGACTGAGAATTGAAGATGAAGACTTGTCAAGACAACATGACCCAGGTCAACAGCTTTCCTCGGCATGGCTTGGGCTCCGACCCATGCCGAGGAAAGCTGTTGACTCAGTCTTAATTCAAGGGGGACCGGTTAAATTTAAGTGGGTTGTCTTAAAAGCCAAGCAGCCACCATCAAATACAAAAGCATGTCCAGGAATCTAAGGCTGGGAAACATGCTTGATGGTTTCCCACTGATGACCTGCTCAGACATTCATTTGGCTATTGAAGCCTAGAATTTTCTAAATTTTGAATCAAACATTATAATATGTTAATTAATTTACAGCTTTTTTTAGACACAGACAGTGACTGGGTCAGCTATGACACGGAGCGATTGGATTGTGATTTTTGGGAGGTTGAGCACTACATGGAAGACGTGGCATTGTTGCTCCTGTTTACATTATAGCAATCAACAAGAATGTATGCATTCACCGACAGGTACCTGGATTGAAAAATCTGCTAAAAACCAGGAGTCCAAAGTATCACCACCTAGTAAGAATATATGTTTAACCTTCTAAACTGCTACATTTCCACCAAGTTTCAAAATACAACATGAGTGACATTTTGGGAGAAGTTGAAAATAAAAAAAACACCAAAAAAAATCTTTAAAAACCTAGAAAAAAAATCACAGCACCATCTCGTGAACAAATTAAGGTCCATGGGTTCCCAGAAGAGTCCCTATGCAATTTCAAACTAATAGGCTTGGTGGTTTCCAACAAGAAAGTTTGTGAAGGTTTTGCCAAAAAAAATAAAAAACACAAAAATCAATGGAGCGTGACAATTTGAACAATTTGGTAGAGACCCACTAGAAGAACATTATCATCATGTTTGAAGTAAATCTGGCTGATGGTTATGGAGAAGTGGAAAATGTGAATTGTGGACAAACAGATGATGGACAACTGACCATCCTATAATCTCAGCTGACTGGTAAGTCAGCTGAGCTTATAGGATGGACAATTTAGATTTTTATCAAGCAAGCAAAATTGTTGCAGCAGTTCTAATTTGAACATATTGTGGGCCCTAGCTTTAATATTCATGTTCAAAGCTTGAAAATTTGCCAGATGAAATTCATAGTTCTGCCCAGGTTTGGTATTTTCAGTTTTCCTGTAATGACAACAGAAACAAAATTGAGTATTTGCTTTGATTTAATGTGACTCTTCCAGAAGTGACTCACTAAATACTCAGTTATTTCTTTACTATTGCCTTTATATGACTATTACAGTAATATGGCCTTCAAAATGTTCAAATTAGACCTCAACAAAAGTATCTATTTAGGCAATAAATCTTCAACTTTGGCTTTTTTTATGACACAAGTTTAATCTTCATACCATGACCAACAATATATATACTTTTAGAGGCCTGAAAATGAAACCCAAGGCTTCAAAGACAGCACTCACTGGGGCACGCACCTTTAATACAGTGAATACACGTATTTTCAAGGGTTCTAATTTTGGCATTTTTTGAATTTTGAACCTTTCTTTAACTTCATTATTTTTGTTATAATTACTATCCATGCCATTTCAAAAATCTTTTTCACTGGGTTCTATATTTTGGCAGTTTCAAAGCATTAGCAATATAAATGAAAACAAAATGGCAGTGAAATTAAATAAATATATAGCAATAAAACTGACCTCTTTCAAGAATGTTTTATAGTCAATGTCATCACCATAGGAGCCATACTCGTTCTCTATCTGTACAGCAATGATGGGTCCACCTTTACTGTGCTGAAACAAAGAAGTAACACAAGTGTAGCACAACTGCTGACAAAAACACACATCATGTTCAATTTTCTCTGTGCTTGTTAGTTCCAGCATTTGTTGTTCAGGTGGCAGCACTGGCTTACAGCTGGTAACGATAAGCTACTGTGCAGGATGGCATTTTAACCTGAAAGTATGAATTAAAGGCTCTCAGGATTGAAGCACAGTGTACCGAAACAAAGTCAGAATTACATAGTTTAAACACTGAGCCCATTAAATTGTACTTTAAGAGACATCAGCCATAATGATGCACTCACCCTCATTAGTAACTTATGTATGATTACCCACCAGCTACAGTGCTACCCTGACGTGGCCAGTCTCAACATCATTTTGCACTACAAGGTGCAAAGGGAAATTTTGTTCTGTTTTACTGAATGAACAAACTTAAAAAGCAATCAGAGATAGCTAGATCTATGCCCCCCCAGTACTGACAGGAGTCATTCTTGTGCTGTATGAACATTCATAGCCAGGATAGTGGCAGCACATTGTAGTTTCGCCGGTAGAGATCAGTTTCTGTATTGTCACTGCTCAGCCAGGTTTCTGTCAACATTATTACATGTGACGTACTTAATGACCTGCACACTTTGATATCTTCTTTGTGAGCCTGAAGTGATTGTACATTAAGAAATGTCACTTCCAGATGTGAAGTATCATTTTCAGAAGGAAGTTTGAGTTGTGACACATGGCACTTTTCCATTGTTCACTTTCTTTCTTGAAGTCTGAATTGTTTGATTACAAAAATATCTACATTTATCTTACAATATAATTTAATTTTCCCAACGATTTATATTAGATACTATACACAGCATAGCATAAATTTCATCCACAACAGCTGGTAAAAATGTAGACTCTAAGAGTAATAATAAATTCTACCACTTGCTTGAAAACTGTGGGATATTGTGGAGGTCCTTTCTTTGAAAAAATGAGGGGGTGATTATTACGGAGTGTGTGATTATTAAGATGAATACGGTATATCATTTACCCTAGTCCACCTTTGTAATTTTCCTGCAATAAATACGGGTAATAAATCATTTCCTTACATCACTGCATATTCCAATATTGTTTAAAGTTAAGTTACATGTGCTTACTTGCAAATCATTGACTTGTGGGAACAGTTTTGAGAAGAAACCATCAACAGCTTCCAAATATGGCCTATATGGAGATCGGATCCGCATGTCAGGGTCCCTGAGTAGCCAGCTTAAAGGACACAAAGAAATATCACCACACCTTTTTACTACTGAAATAGTGCACATATCAAAACTCTGCACAAAAATATTAAGACACAAGCAATAAAAATATTATGTGATTCACCGCCTTTGTTACCTGTACATATATTATGGGACTGCATATATAGTGATACAGGAGAATATAACAAACAGTATAATGGATCATACCAACTTGGTGCTGTCATCACTGTTTAGTGTGGCATTAGCACACAAGCCCCACAATCAAGAGACTTTTTAGGACCCCAGAGGGCAGCACTTGAGGGGTATTAGCTGCATAATTTTACTTATTTACATGATAAAAAATCCTTTTGAGGTTTGTGTGGGAGTGTATGTGTCTGTGTGGTGTGTGGGTAGGTGGGGTTGGGGGGCAAATGGGCAAATTTATGCAAAATTAGTACTGTCAAGTGCTGCCACCTGGGGGTCTTAAAGTCTACCACAGCAGTGCCACAGCAATGGTCATGGCTGCACCAACGGGATTCCTTGGATGGTATCAAAATGTTGACACCATATTTCATTACATCAGGCAGTTTTATATTTCAGATTTTACGTAAAAAATATTTCACAAAATGAAACTGTTTTAGCCTAACCCTAAGAGATGTAATTTCAAACTCTAACAACAGTAAAATTAAGCAGCAGTTTTGATTTTAAAAGATTCATAGTTAATATCAGGTGATGTTTAATGTGTTATAAACATTGGTTATAAGACAGAAGACATCATCTGACCAAGTTTCTTACGACTATATGTGTACCAGTATCAAAAGTTGACAACTGTGATCATATCTGTTTGAGTATCACAATTTGTATCATTTACATCACAAATACACAATGAACAAACAGCATGTGATAGTTAAACTATACACAACACTGTGAAAAACCGACAATACAGTGGTCCCCCTCTTATAAGGCCCCCCTGAAGAGAGGCCACCCCCTCTACAAAGGCCACTTCTCCATGCAGCAAGAATGGCATTTTCATTGTATTTTACCCCTCAAGAGAGGCCACCCCTCTTATAAGGCCACTTTTTTGATGCAGTTGGGGTGGCCTTATAAGAGGGGGACCACTGTACCACTGAACAGAAAAAAGATGAGTAGTTATAAAGTTTTGACATTGTACCTGGGTAATCCTCCAAATTCCCACTCTGAGCAAATATAAGGACCAGGTCTGAGCAACACGTACAGTCCTACATCTTGTGCTGTTTGGATGAACTTCCTGTAATAAACATATCAGCATTATTTATATCTTCAAGTTGATATCATATACCACAACTTACATGTAAAAGTTTTAGTACAGTGCTCCCTCTTTATAACAGCCCTCATTACAAGGCAGTTTCTGATATAACACAGTGTGTACCATGGCTCCCACTGAAATAGTATTTCCATTACTTCTATGTTAAAAGTCCCTCTGTTATAAGGCAGTTTTGCTATAACATGGTATACCCTGTGGACCCCAACACCAGCATTATAAAGAGGGAGCACTCTAATTATACTTAATATGTGTTAACATAACTAACATTTCATCTTAATTAAAAAAAAATTAAAACTTAATATTATTTTGAATAAACAATGCAAAAAATAAAAAAGCATTAAACAAACAAACAAACAAATAAATAAATAAATTCCTTTAACTCCTAATTGACTCGATAGCTAATTTGGTGAGCTGGCTGAGTCTCCAACCTACACCATGACAAGCTGTTGACCTGTATACTGTATAGGTCTGCTGTTCCCATATGTAACATGTACAATTCTCATTCAACATTCTTTTATTAACTCTTACAAAGCGGGAAGCCATGATGGCTCTTTTCTAATATGACTGTGTAGTTAGTAACACTTTCAATCCAGCACTTACCGGTATTTTTATGCCACATTATAGAATGGTTCCATTTTTAGTGAGTATTAATCCAGTAAAAAAACTTGAGGACTATGACAGTTTTGTGCTCAGCTGACCTTACATTCACTGACTGAAACGGTGCAATGACCTTTGAAATAATATCAGTCACCTTTCTGTAGTAACAGTATCGCTTCTTGTAATATAACAATCTTCATTCACACAGTTCTGGATTCATTATTTTTTAAATGAAAGGGGTCAGGATCCACTATTCCCAAGATATTTATCCCAACATGTTGGTGTCACCTTTCAAGGTCACTTAACGTTAAAATTACACATCAAATGAAACCCCACATGTATATTTCTTTAGTGATCAATATTAACCATGGGCCTGGGATCCATCATTACCGAGATGTCAGCCAACACAACAGTTTGACCTTCCAAGGTCACTCAGAGTCAAAAATAATAACACCAAAAGAAACCCCTTGGGTACTTTCCCATTAGCGCTTAAAGTAAGAATGGACCTGGAATCCACCATTACTGAGATATAAGCAAATATGTCATAGTTGCTGCTATCCCAAATGTAACAATGCTCACAGGTTCATGTACCCTTCCTAATTTCAATAATTCACAAAATTGGGAAATGTCTTCAGCACCAAATACTGTACAAACATAGAGCAGATTTAGTCAAGCTACGTTCCTGTCAGGTTTGAAGAAAATCCACCATCTGGTTTGGGAGAAGTTGAAAATAGTGAAAAAACATTATAATTTGTAAAAAATATTTAAAACATTGTAGCAACACCTGTCAAACTAGTTTAAAGTTAAGGTCCAGAGGACTCCACACATGTGCCTGTGCAATTTCACAGCAGTTGGTCAAGCACTTTTGGAGATTTTTATAAATTTTAATTTTACAAAAAAAAAAAAAAAATGAACAAAAAATTTAAAGTAAAAAAATCACTGGAGCATGACCATTTGAAAACACTGATTACAACTCCACCTCAAGTTCATACCCATCAAGTCCGAAGTGAGAAAAAAAAAGTCCGAAGTGAGTCTGGCTGACGCTTTTGGAGAAGTCAAAAATGTGAATTACCATTGTAATTCCATTGACTTACATACTAATCAATAGGAATGTATGTATCAACCTACAGGTACCTAAATTGACAAATTTGTAAAAAAAAATCAGGGTTCCACAGTATCACCGCCCAATTATAAACTTTATTTGACCTTTCCATAAGTTACATTTCCACCAAGGTTTAGCACAATCTCAGTGGCAGTGGCATTGAAGTAGAAGTCAACAACAGAATTATACACAAAAATCTGTTTAAAAAATAGAAAACATTGCAGTACCACCTATTGAACAATGTACAGTCTAGGGGTCCCCACAAATGTTCCTGTGCAATTTCAAATTGATTAAGCAGTTTTGCAGAAGATTTTTAAGGTTATGTCAAAAAATGAACCAAAACAAATCATTTAAAAAATCCAAAATCACTACAGCATGAGCATTTTGTTCAAACTTAACAGAGATCCACGCAAGGTAGATTCACCAAGTTTGAAAAGGATCAGACCAAAGGTTTTGGAGAAGTCAAAAATGTAAAGGTGAACAGACAACAATGGACAGACGGACAACTGATCATCCTATAAGCTCACCTGACTGAACTCAGCTGACTGACAAGTCAGCTGAGCTAAAAATTGAGAAGATGATATTTGAGGATCAGTCACTTCTGTTAAACAACACAATAAAAAGTGTAAGCTCTGTGAAAACTTACCTGATGTCAAGCATGCCTTCAAAATTAAACTCTCCTCGTACTTCTTCATGCCAGTTCCATGGAACATACCTGATAAATAATGTAACATGAATTAGTAATTATTCTTCCCATTTCCTTTGTGTCAGAAAATGTAACCTCTTTAATTTGTTACCATAGGATTTAAAAGTGTATCCATAGCCAACCATAAAATATGCAGTAAAACCTCTCTACCTGAACACCTCTCTATACTGAACACCATTTCTCGGTCCCAAATATATTCTTCCAACATAAACAAACCTCCCTATACCAAACACTTTTTCCGGTCCACAGGGTGTTTGGTATAGGGAGGTTTTACTGTACATCCTTCTAATCTGAGTGAAATTACACAAAGAACAGTTGTATGCATTATGCACACAAATTTTTTTTAAATCCCTGCAGATTTGATGATTGTGTTTTTTCCTTGTGATTAGTGCTTCAGAAAAACCTTTGCACTTGATCTGTGCTTCAACAAGAATAAGCATATATATACATCTATCCAGTTCACCCTGTTGACAGTATTCCCATGCTTCATAAATTCTCCATCACGATTCAAACCAAAGCTAAACAGATTGCTGAGCTTAAAGCTTACATCAATATTTTTTTACTTAACTCATTCCATACTATGGTCACAGGTCTTGGTCAGTGGTTCTGGCACTGCCTGGCAAGTCATGTTGCATCTGCCCTTTGCAGCAGCTGCAGCATGACTTGCCAGGCAGTGCCAGAACCACTGACTTAAGATGATAGGCATGTTGGTAGTTGAACGAAAGCTCTTTTCACGAAGAATTTAAATATGCAATTGTGGTCTTAAATCTTGGTAAATAGATGTAAATATCAGGGCTGGTATGGAATGAATTAATCAACAACATGAAATACTGCAGTGCAAGTGACTGCCTTTTGTCACAGGTTGTCCAAGGAAGTCAGTGACATGACTTAGATTTACCAGTGCACAGCCTGTAAGTTTGGACTTGGACCTGCTACATCTGTACGCCTGCAGCTGTAAGTATGGAGGCTGATCCCTGGCTTAATGGTGAGAAGTACCACTAAAACTGCATTCATAAATAGCAATATTTCAAATGCCATTTTAATTTAGACAGCCGGTGGTGAAATGTTCATTATTATCATCATTTTGTTGAATAATTGTGGCATAACATCATTCTAATAAAAATATAAGAGTCATTCCAAAAGTTCCTGCAAGCCTGCACAAAAGTATTCTATGAAATCTGCACCAAATTTAGCTAGTAAGAAATGTCTCTGCTGGAGTTTCTAGGCTTGTCATTGGTGGATTAGATCAGATATCCTCACTGTCCAATCAAAAGCATATTAGATCCCATGTGGGCCTCAGAAATCTAAACCCCAGTTTCACCCTTAAAGTGCTAATCACGACAATAGTTTTTTTTTTATTCTTCCTCTACATCAAAAGAAAATTTATACCTGTACAAAATTATGAAGAATTGTGTACAATTCCAAACTGCTATGTTTGTAATCATAATTAGTAATGTATATGAATTTTTGCTGTGAACAATTAGCATCTCTATGATCACTTTATTATTAATATCATACTCTTATATAGGGTGGCACCCATGATAGCAGTCTGTAAAAGGCCTTAATGTGTGTCTCCCTGACCTATTCATTCTTATCTATCTACATTTTTGTTTGAACTTTCTCTTTTGATTTATGTAAATTTTTTTTTGTACGACTGTTTCATGGGTCAAATGCACATTCTGAAATCTTGAATGGTGTCGATAAAAGGTTGACCCTTTACTGCCCAAGTACTCAGATGCTACTACAGTAAAACCTTGCTAACAGAACACCTCCGTATACCGAACGCCTCTCTAAACAAGATCATTTAATACCATAAAGATATGCATAATTTAAGTTTGGACTACAGTGAAAACTTGTTATAATGACACCATCTGTTCCCTAAGAAATATGTCAGATAAAATGTCAGATCAATGAATCAAATAATGAAGAAAATAAACTTTTCCCCATGAAAATTTGTGTCATTATATTGAATATGTCCGATATCTGAGTGTCGTTATGATGAGGTTTCACTGTACACATATTTTCCCACAGAGTAATTGGTAGCAAATGGGGTCACTTTAGTGCAAGTACTGCTCCAGCCTGGCAGGCAAGGCACCAAACCAGTGTCTGCAGATTGGTTCTTTAAGCTTTCCTGATACATACACTGAAGCTTTTCTGATTTATTATTATTTTTTTTTTTTTTGCCTTGCCCATCTTGGCTACTTGCCTTATCTAATCTGTCTGTCCTGATATTATGTTTACCAGAGTTGTCATGTTTATTATATGTAATATGATCAATAAAACTTGTTTATTGAATTTTGGACACCTTCGTCTGAACTTAAACTGCACGGCTGTTAAATTGCCGGTTGATGGCCTATTTGATTTCCCATGCTTGAAATATTTTCTTGGCAGGAATCCAATTCACAAGAATGTCAAGAAAACAGAAAATTTTCCACTGCAACCCCTAATGCCATTGCATCTTGTGCTTGGTTTGCCTGTTGCGTCTCCATCAAAATTGCGCTTGTAATACAGACAGAAAGGGAGATATTCAGAGCATTTCAAAATATTCATATTTTGAAGGGACTCAGACACACAGACATATTTGCTGTCAAGCAAATCATCTTTTCTAGTTGCTGCATGGTTTGTTTGTTTTGTTTCTTGCCTGTCAAATCAAATCCTGAAGATAAATTTGTCTTGAAAAATTACTTCCACAAAGTCTATGCTTTCCCAGGAGACACCAATCAACTACTTAATTTTCTCCCATGACCAAACATTATCCTTTGACTTATTCTTCACACAAGTTGACAATTGTGTTTAACGATTTTTCTTAAGCCTGCCCCCATACAAGGGGAGGATTACTGCTTGTGTACAATTTACTCTACCTTGTTTTGTTTTTGTTTTTGTTTTTTTTTTGGGGGGGGGGGGGTGAGGAGGTACTACTTTTTCGATCATCATGACCTCCTTTTCCTGACTTTTGGCACATAGTTTCACTTTTTATTTCTTTGACCACAACTCCAAAATTTAATATAGATCTGATCCACTCAAACAAATCATTTATAGAAAGCTTAGGTCAAGGTCACATGGACACCTAAAGTTTTGTCACTTTCTGACATCAAATTAAACACATGCAGCTGGAATGTGTTTTTCCTTGCAACATCATACAATGATGTTGTAATGTCACCTGACTTCATTACAACAGCTTGTTCTTTGATACTGGCATATATATAGAGGAGATGAGCATTGTACATTTATACTTACGTTTCTATACAGTTGAGCCCACATGCCTTCATCTTCAGCAAGCGATCTTTCCAGTACTCTGGAACCACACGGAAATAATGCATGGCCCCTGAGACCAACACAATTTCCTTTCCATCAAGGAAGAATTTACTGTCGCGGGCAATAAGTGATGTCGACATGATGGGAGCACTGGTTCAGTCTAGAGCGACTGTTACTCAGACTTGGAACCTGAAAAGAACACAAACAAATGTCAAACACTGAACGATTCCTCTCTGAACTCACAGAAAGTCAGCTTCTATCCTTGGCTTAGATCAGGCATGAAGTTGAAAGTTCAATATGCAACAAGGAACGCTGTTTGACCCAGATCATGGTGATCTGATGGACTTCACCTACAATTCTTTGTCAAATTGCTTGTCATTTTGAGCCTAACATTAATTAAAAAATCACTGACGCAGAGGACATTTTACCTCCAACCAGTTTTGGCCACTTTGCAGGAGAAGTGTTTAATTCTCCTCCAAAGGTTTAGTACATGTAGTTCTGGATGTGAAGAAGTGGCCACCATGCTGAGAGGCCATGCACATGATCTAAGCTCATGGTTCCCCTTCATTTACATGGTTGGCTGAGTCTGTCAGTATGCTCCAGCACTGTGCACCCACAATCATGATCTAAGCTCATGGTTCCCTTTCATTTACATGGTTGGCTGAGTCTGTCAGCATTGTCCAGCACTGTGCACCCATAATCATGATCTAAGCTCATGGTTCCCTTTCATTTACATGGTTGGCTGAGTCTGTCAGTGTTGTCCAGCACTGTGCACCCATAATCAGGATAAAGGCAAGAGAAAGTTGAACGTAATGATGTACCCATTTGTTCAGGAATACATCTGGAAATGTTGGTACAAAATGATGCTCTCCTGACTTAGAAAATGAAGACCTCATAAAAATATAGCATAGTTAACAGCAATGTTAAGAGTTAAAAAATACAACTCTCATCAGATTTGCATCAATTAACTAATGTCACCATCAGAACTACAGTTGTTTTGGTGCTTGCAATAACAGCAAATGAACAAGACTCAAATGAATAAAGAGTGTTCTATCCACCCACACCCACACCCAACAAGATGAATAGTTCAGACTTGACTATCTTGTCAAAGTACATGCAATATCACCGTGATCACCAAACTGCAACTTTGTGATGCTGTTCCTATTTTTTGTTAAGTTTAGTTTTATGGCTTAGGAGCTTCCAGGTCATATAAAACTGTTCCCGTCCCCCCCCCCCCTCCCGAGACCTTCAGTGGCCAAGTACATATGGCACTGGAGGTAATTACTGGAAGTGGTATCACTCCATCCATGCTGATCTGCAGTGACAGAGGTTGGATTGACTTGCGACATTTACATCTTTTATACTGCATCCAAAGCCAGACGTTTCTTCTGATGTGTCTGAAGAAATTCTGCATTAGCCAATCATTGTGTCAAATAAACGAGTCAGAATGACCTGAAAGACCCTCTTTCCCGGGTCAAACATGATGACCCTGGGTGACCTTGAAAATATGTCAATGTTGCTGAATGTCAAACTCAGCCAAGCTTCCAATGAGATGCTACTACAGTACAACTTTAATGATAGTAACTCCATTTGTTCAAAAGTTAAAGTTATTGTACCCACAAAGGTAAAAATATGATGGCCCTTGGTGACCTTGGAGATAAGTCAAGGTCACAAAATATTAAACTCACCCATGCTTCCAATGGGATGCCTCTACAGTATGTTTCATGATACTAGCTTAATTTATCCAAAAGATATTGCATCTGCAAGGGTAATGCACAGACATGACGATAACAAGACCCTGTTGACTGAAAGGCCAAGGGGCTAAAAATTATGCATATAGATAAAAGCTTCATTCTACCTTGCTTGGACCATTCATCTTCTGTGTAGTACCCATGCATTCAGTACAGCATGATACTAAATATCGCACAATCATCAGCAACAAATCTTGTTGTCAATAACCAGCTGATGACAGTTATTGAATTAGAGGAAGAATTAAATTGACAATCACTTTAGAATAATAGGCCTGCTTCAATTAAAAAAAAAAAAAAACACGTTTTATTAAACACAGAACCATCTTGCAGTGCCAGAGCTGACCACCAGAGCTGACTACCCTGACTGTAACACCCATTCCTCTGAGCCCCATGACAGTAATACTCAATCCTACAAACCCAGCGTGCAACCTTCACATGCTTCCATTCTATCAACTAATGGGACATAAATATTTTCACAAATACTCAGTCAGCATGTTCTAACCAAAGACAACAGCTCAGTGGAGCAAACTGATAACTGTGCTTCACTTACCCCACCCCCTTGCCTCTGTAACTGTACCTCACTTCCCCCACCCCCTTGCCTCCGTAACTGTACCTCACTTCCCCCACCCTCTTGCTTCAGTAACTGTGCCTAACTTTCCCAGCCCCTTGCCTCACCGACTGTGCCTCACTTCCCCAACCCTTTGCCTCATTAACTGTGCCTCACTTCCCCCTGCCCCCTGCCTCACTAACTGTGCCTCACTCCCCCACCCCCTTGCCTCACTAGATCTGCTTCACTTCCCCATTCCCTTCCCTCACTAACTGTGCCTCACTCTCCCACTCCATTGCCTAACTGTGCTTAACTTCCCTCACCCTCTTGCCTCACTGACTATGCCTCATTCCCCACCGCTTGTCTCACTAACTGTGCCTCACTTCCCCCAGCCCTTTGCCTCAGTAACTGTGCCATATTTTCCTAGCCCCTTGCCTCACTAACTGTGCCTCACTCCCCCTTTGCCTCATTAACTGTGCCTCACTCCCCCCCCCCCTGCTTCAGCAACAGTGCCTCACTTCCCCCACCTTGTCTCACTTATTGTACCTCACTTCCCCCACCCTCTTGCTTCAGTAGCTGTCCCTCACTGCCCCAACCCCCATCTCACTTACTGTGCCTCACTCCCCCACCCCCTTGCCTCACTAGATCTGTTTCACTTCTCTCACCTTCTTGCCTCACTAGCTGGGCCTCACTCTCCCCATCCCTTCACCTCACTGACTGTGCTTCACTTCCTTCACCCTCTTGCCTCACTGACTACACCTCATTCCGCACCGCTCACCTCACTGACTGTGCCTCACTTCCCCCACCCCCTTGCCTCAGTAACAGTGCCTCACTTTCCCCACCTCCTTGCCTCGTTAGCTCTGCCTCATGTCCCCCACCCCCTTGCCTCAGTAACAGTGCCTCACTTTCACCTCCTCTCTGCCTCACTTTCCCCACCCCCTTGCCTCAGTAACAGTGCCTCACTTTCCCCTCCTCCCTGCCTCACTCCCCCCAATCCCTTGCCTCACTAACTATGCATCACTTCCCCCACCCCTTTGCCTCACTCACTGTGCCTCACTTCCCCCACCAATTGCCTCACTCATTGTGCCTTACTTTCACCCCCTTACTTCAGTAGCTGTGCCTCAGTTCCCCACCCCCTTGCCTCAGTAACTGTGACTCACTCCCCCAGCCCCTTGCCTCACTGTGCTTCACTTACCTCACCCTCTGGCCTAACTAACTGTGCCTCACTGCCCCACCCCCTTGCATCACTCACTGTGTTTCTCTCCCCCAACTTTGCCTCACTAACTGTGCCTCACTTCCCTGCCCCTTGCTTCACTAACCGTGCCTCACTTCCCCCACTCCCTTGCCTCATGCACACAATCTGCAACTCATTTTTTAATTAAAAGAATAAAGTGACAACACACAGATGCATAGGTACTCCAAGAGATCATAATTGAAACGCTATTTTACATTAGGGCCATTTCACGACAAGTGGTCCTGGCTTCAAAAAACTAAAAGTCTGTGATGGCTCTTTACACTACTTACTTCCTAAAGATAAATACCTGAATGTTCAGGAAAATATGGTGCTATGTTGTCAACATCATTGTAAGGATTACCACAATCAGTGAAAATGTTATTATTTTGGGTGCCAACACAGTGACATTTTTCTATACTATTTCAATGTCAAAATAAATGTCCAAAAATTTAGACAAAACATCTGTCTTGATGCTAAAACATTTTTATGAAGTACATTTTTAGAAATTCTGATGACAATTTGGATGTTACATAATGCACTTTTTTCGTTGTTCTCTGTCAAAGGTAGATGTCTGGAATGTGACTTACGTGACAGTAAACAAGGGAAAGTTTTTGTAGGTTGACCTGTAAAACTTAATGCAGTGTGCCATTCCTAGTTTTAAAGCTTTTAGCTTATGTTCAGCCTACACAATTACAAATAGCCCAAAAAGGTACCAACTAGTGCCTAATATCAGTATTGCAAATTATGTGACTTACGTGACGTCAGGTAAGTCACATTTTCTGTGTTCAGTATTTTCTAAGATGTGTAGTCTCATACATACAAAAAAAGGTTATTTCATCTGAACTTGAAACTGTCAAGGCTAGTGTCAATGTAGTTTATACAAACATAGAAACAGTCGGGCTGCAGAAAACGTAATATGTGATGCAAATGCTGGTTCTTTGGGCTTGTTAGAAAAGAAACTTGAAATTCTTATCCTTTACAAATACATGGCAACTTAAAAGTTTCTGTAGGTCATTATCATTTGTAAACCTTTGTTGTGTACATGTAGGCTCTGTTTATGCTGCAAATTATAGATTTTCTCATTTATCATCTTCATTTCTGTGAGTCAAATTAAGTCATTTTGAGAATTTTATTTATTTATTTATCACACCCCCCCCCCACCAATTTTGATAAAAATAAAAATTGAAACAAACTGATGTTTATGAATGGCCCCCTATACCATATATATACATTGTTTCAATCAGATACATATCAATGTATCAGGTACATATTTTTGACATTTTGACAGGCGTCACCTTGATACCTGGGGTTTAATTGGGTCTTAATCATGTACATTAGGCATGCTTCAGAAGCTAAAATATAGGGGGGTCTCTCAGCACATGTTATGGGTGTTGTTTTGACAAGAATACATGTACCACACGTGCTGAAGAAGGAAGTGTCACTCATAAGGCATATTCATTAGTAATGTCAGTCACCAAGCTAGCATGGCATTGAACATGTCAGCAGAGCTACAACAGAGTACGTAGTACAGGCATGATGAGAAGTAATGTCATCCTATGTACAGTCTGCAGGCTTCTATAAGCCATCCACCAGAATACTGGACTAGGGTTTTTTATTTTATTTTATTTTTTTGCTAAATGATATTAATGCTCCTTACCTTTGAATGAAAAATAAAATTGAATTTCAAATGCAATTTAGGTACATGCAGCTATGAGCAACTTTACCAGTAAAAATTTAAAAAATACAACTGCCCAAGGAAAAAGTGTATATGTTTTCCTAAAAAAAATGTACCACAAGGACTATTTCACCACACTGGGTAGAAAAATAGTGTAAATAAAAGTTGGAGCAATTATTTGAGTGTATTTATGAAATTCATTTAACCCATGGTGTACTCAGACTTTTAAAATATTCATTAGTTGAAACAGAGAATTAATAAATCCTTTTTTTCCAGGTGTGACTTACGTGACGTTTTTTGTGAATTACGTGACACAATAAAGCACCTGTCTGAGTTTGATAAATTTCATTTAAATTATCATATATTATGTCATACTGAAAGTTATAAAAGTATTTCAGGAACATCTTAATAAGTATGATCTTTTATTTTCAAAGACTTCACAGAGATTTTACGTTTTCACCAATAACAAGGTGCCACTGTTTCGTAATGTGACTTACACCATACAAAAACCATGTCAATGGTGCAAAACCCATGTCAATAATACTGAGTGCATTTGCTTGAATACATTTAATCTGGCCTATGGTGCAGTGGGATTGTTGAAATAGAGAAGTGTGTAACATTATTTTTCACACGCGTGACTTACGTGACAATTTTTTGTGAACTACGTGACACAGTAAAAGAGGCGGCGTGAGTTTAAAATCCTGCTGCTCACTTATCAAATCACAGTAAAAAATAGAAAAGTATATAAGGAATATGTTTCAGAGCACAAACCTTTTACACCTTCAAAAACTTCACAGAGTTTGTACATGTTCTTGAAAAGTAAAAAAATACTAAGTTTTGTGATGTGACTTACGTGACAGTCACAAAAACATGTGTTATTTAATATAAAAGATCGATAAAGTTGATTATGGTGTCCCATGTTGAAGTGTCAATGCTGATGTTTTCCCATGACATAATGAAAGGCAGATATGATGCTCTTGGCTAGCATGGGAGGGCCTTTCCCCTTTGAATTTCTGTGTGATTTGTGACTTACGTGACGTGAAATGGCCCATTATGTTATTTTTTGCATGCATTCGCAGAGGTCAGGGGAGTGGATTTGCTTGTTTTTTACGTTATGCCAGTACTAGTTATGTAACAATACAATGTTTTAATTTGAGGAGGGCAGCTTATCTAAGAATATAGTTTTGACTTTTCTTTTCTCAGTGCATCCACCAGGTCAGGTCAATTTGTGACGCCTTTGTGAGGGTTTGGATTTCAAAGCAGTCATTCTGTGCCAGTAGCTTTGTGTTGTCTGGTCTATTTGGTTTCTTCACACAGAGGGGACATGAATACTTATTCCTCTCCTCAGAGTATCACTCTGATAAAAGGAACACATAAACTTAAAGTTTAAATTTGGATTTTTCTTTTTAAGTATATCTAGGCATATACTACTTCATATAAATTCTTTTAAGTATTCCCACTATAAGCAAGAACTTGTGATACAGTATATATTTATCTATTTGCTGAAATTTCCTGTGCATACATTCTTTACATTCAGTTGGGTTGTCTTTACCTTATACAAGGTAAAGGCAAGCAGCTGCCATCATATAAAAGCTTATCTGGGAATTTAAGGTTGTGAAAAATGCTTGATGGTTTCCTGCTGATGACCTGTTTATAAATTCATTTGGCTGTTGAACCTAGAACTTTCTAAATTTTGAATTGAACATGATAATATGTTAATTCGTATGTTTAGACCTAGACCGTGACTGGAATGACTATGGAGCATAGAAAGTAGGTTGTGGTATGGGGGGGGGGGGGGGAGGCTGGAAGAACTATGACACGGAACATGTGGCACTATTACTCCTGTTTGTATAAATGGTCCATGCATCCTCTCTCTTGTGAGCAATAATCCATTTTCTGTGCAGTCTTTTGGCAACTTACATCTACTTCCCTTTTCAAACTGGTTACAGTTGAGTACACTGCAGTATTTTAGCATGACACTCACATAGTTACACTCTTATTGCTACTTTTTTTCTGTCAACTGTAGGCTGGAACATTTGCAGTACAGCAACACCTCCCCCTCCCCCCCCCCCCCAAAAAAAAGTCTCTTTTGAAACTCAAGATTTCTCAGTTGTGACCATGCCTTATTCAGATCTGTGTATGTTTATTTTATGCTGCAGGGCAATACTAATTTGATTGAACATTTGGAAAATCTCTACATTGAACTTTATCTATTTCCAGTCTACCCACAGATCAGTCCTGCTTTACACACATGCTGGGGCTCTGCTTGCCTCAGTTGAATGGTACTTCACGACTTCTTTGTGGTAATCAGCCATTTTCATTTGAAGTCGTTTTCAGTACTGGTGTTAACTCAATAAACACAAGGGTTCCTTCCATATTTCTCTTTATGAACACATTTTCTCATTCAAATCATTTTTGAAGTAGGGAAACTATGATTTAAACAAGGGATCCATGAAATATATAGTCGTTATACATATCAGTATTATAAATACAAAATCAATCAACTACTCTTGCATTGAACCAGCTAGCTGGTTTTCCATCAAATTGTGGACTTATAACTTCCATGCTCACACTAAGATCCTTGCTGGGTCTAGAATCACTATACTCAAATGTTTTGATACAAAATGGAGGCATTAGGCATTTATTCTGCACTAATAACAGTTGATACCTGACTATGTATGTATATACTTTTGTTGATAAGCTGTATTCTGTTGCCCTGTCTTGAGACTCATGACCTGTTTGTCATTGACCATGATGGCATGTATGCCTGTACTATTTTACACTGAAAGGTTTAACCCTTTCCCCCTTCAATTGACACTTGAGTCAACAACTTTTCTTGGCATGAGTAGTTGGGCACTAAGTGCCCAACTCATGTCAAGGAAAGGTGTTGATCTGGGGCATATGATATTGATGGGGCTCATCTGCAATTCTCAGTCAAAATTGCTTTTCATTACTGCTGAAATTAGTTGAAAACACTGAAGCAGACGGTATTTGACTACCAACCAGTTTGGGCCGTTTAAGGGGGAAAGGGTTAACTTCAATATTGATTGTGTGTGCATGAGTACCCAGATTCAAGTTCTGTTTGTTGGATGTTCACTGCATTAAACAGGCAGCTAGGAAATGGAATGGAAATTCAGCGTCTTTATCTAGTACGGTACCCTTTTCAAAATTGTATCATTTTTTAATTCGCTTAGCATCATTTTCAATGCTGCAGGTTTTGGTCACTGTTTATCAGATGAGTCTACAACGCAATTCTACAAATTGGGAGTCAGAATAGCAACTCTATCGAAAAACTTATGAAAGAATTTAGATTTGAGTTTTGTTTATTATTCTTATTGAAATAAATTAGAATGCTGACTTTTGTTGATTGGATATGTCTATGACACACATTTATGAATAATCAAGATTTAAATTATGTGTATTTGACCACTTTGCATAAATCAAAAGATTTACGAGGTAATTTTGTGGTGCAGTGCACATGCCTGTAGTATAAACCTACAAATTGACGTTGGATTGGCAACTCTACTTACTATAGCTTTGAAGATACTCAACATGTAAGGTTTTTAAGTGTGCTAATTTGCATACATGTAATATAAAATGCTGCAACTTTTTATCATGGCCCATTCTGCTGGTAGGTGTCCCAAACCTACATGCACAACTTGACATTTTCTATCTACGATAGTATCAAAGTCTTGCAACTTTCAACCTAGTAATTGCTCTAAGCCACATAATTTTGAACTTCCTGACAATTCAAGGTAAAGGAACCAAAATGCACCACAATGCAGTGTTCCCAACAAAGCTGTTGCCTTTATGGTGTCAAAGAAAAAAGCAGTACAGTGAAAACAGAGAGAGAGAGAGAGAGAGAGAGAGAGAGAGAGAGAGAGAAGAGAGAGAGAGAGAGAGAGAGAGAGAGAGAGAGAGAGAGAGAGAGAGAGAGAGAGAGAGAGAGAGAGAGAGAGAGAGAGAGAGAGAGAGAGAGAGAGAGAGAGAGAGAGAGAGAGAGAGAGAGAGAGAGAACAGAAGGTCTGTGTTTGCATGTTTGCACACAGACATTAAAAAAAGCAGCTGAGAACATATGCTTCTTAGGTTGACTTCAAGTCTTCAAAGACATATTTATAGTACACAGAACTCTACAGACTATGATAAGAGTACATGTACTAGTAAATAAATCACATGCAGTCTAAAAACCAACCCATGAACTAAGTTTTTTAAGTTTCTAACGGTTGGAAGCCCTGCTGCTTGATAGCCTTCCACAGATGGTTCAGTAACTACATTGGCTGGCAGCCTATTTCAAACAAAAGTGGAATGCTGGAAGGGGTTAATGGTTGCTGTTACTGAATTAAATTAACCTTGTGATTTTTTGCAAGTTATGCCAGAAGCCAAAGTTATCTCTGATGGGCAAGAAAGGGAAAGGAATCTTCACAAGTTTGTATTGAATTTTGAAAAAAAAATATACTGTATCAAGTCACATATAGTCAACAAGTAACATGTCCCATCATGGCTGCTTCACCATGTTGTTGACGCTTTGAGTCTGCACCATCACCTGCTGTTGTTACTTATGCAGGCAAAACTTTCTGAATCAGCATTTTTTTCTAGTTGAGCTCACTATTATGTTTTGGAACATAGTTGACCCTCTAGTATCACAATCAACCCTTTTTTCAAATTTCTGCTTTAATTGTGAGAAATATGTCTTTATACACTAATATGAAAATGTACAATAAGTACATGTAGTGGTTTCATCAGATATCACTAAACACGGGAAAGGTCTTTCTAGTATGTTTTAACATAACTATAAGGACTTTAAACTCTTAACATATTGCACTAGGCAACAGGGACACCTTTTTTTCTCTTTCTGCCTATTTGTATTTATACCATGCACTTTTTATGTCTGAAATAAACGTATCATACCTTTTTACATATTAAAAAGACCAGTCTAGAGTATGTAGCCCCAACATTATAATACAGCCCCTTTACACTTCATATGTATAATAATTACTGTAAGCAGAATACACATCTTCAGGCCAAGTCTGCAATGTGAACCTGATGGAGTAAAGCCAACTGAGTGCACAGCTTTATTCCATCAGGTTTGGGTAACTTGGCAACACACATAAGGCACTTCACACTTCAGCTGCCTTCCCATGTATAAGAATGGGTTTCACTGTTCCATGCCAGCCCCATGTCACAACCAAAGGTGTTGATGCAATACTGATGTGACCCATTTATCTAGTCTACCAAATCATCAGCTGCTAAAATGTTATCTTTACTGATTTTCTGGGTTCAGATGATCCATGTGTCAACACATCAAGTATTTAACATGCAGTACATACAGTTTAAACTGCTTTGAGCACACAGTACACTTTGTGACTCATATATAATGTTTAATTTCTGTCTATGGTTAACCTCTAATACCCTTAAAAGTATATATTTTCTGCAAGAAAACATAAGATTACATTCAATTCTGGTACTACATATAAAATTTTAGAATTGCTAGTGGTGTAATAAAAATTCTGATTAAAATTCTTATTAAATTTTCCATAAAATTTATGATAGCATTAAAAAAATAAAACTCACATTTAGTTTATTGTGTCAAATGAAAAAACACATAACACTCTCCAAAACATTATTTAGTTGTTTTGAAAAGGGGTTTTGTTCTAATTTCATGGCTTTTTAATTTTTTTGAAAATTTAATAGTTTCTATTTTCATTTAATCCTGAAAATTTTGAACTGAAACACATATTCAAAATTTAAAATATGTTTTTGCTGCTGTTTCATTTCCATTAATAAAAAAATATTTTTGGTGATTCTACTATTTCTTTTCTGTAAAAACAGGTACTTTTAAAGCTTTTAAGCAACTAAAATTCAATTTCTCAACACTTTCAGACATTTCATTATCTTAATAGCTTAATCCAAATGTATACTTTCAGACAATTGTTTAAATATGATCTCAACTAAGAAGTCTAATGTATAAGGCGTGTCTGGAGGAGTCATGTTTTCTGTTTAAAGTACTTTAAAAGCATACAGCACCCTTAATTTTGGTGTAATCTTATTTCCGCTTGATTTACTGATGGCACATAAAAACAAGAATTTCATGATGATCCTGTGCTCTGCTGACTGGATCTGCTTTTATTCAGGAAACAAAATTGAACAGGGCGACCTGACTTGTCCATGGTAGTACATGTATTATCAATTGACATACCTTGCTGTTTCAATGGCTGCCGATGTACAGTGACAGAACTCACTTACAGTCACAAAGTCTGATATCGCATAGCTTTGTCAAAAATTGACATATCCACATTATTTTCGCAAACTTTCATTGTCTAATGTCCAACTATATTTTGATAAAATTTTAAGCAATTCTATCATGCTGTTCTGGAGAAGAAGTCGAAAATAGCCTTAACACGCAAAAATTCATTTAAAAAATAGGAAAAAATCGCAGCGCCACCTGGTGGCTAAAATGAGAACTAGTTGACCCCAGGTGACCCAATGTGCAATATCAAAGCAATTGGCCAGGTAGTTCTTGAGATAAAGAATTTTTTTTTTTTCAAAAAAATAAATTTAAAAATTCACTAAAAATAGAAAAATTATTGCATCATCATCTCCTTCGCAAACTTGGTAGAGGTTCACCTGGGCAACATCCATGTGCAAAATTAAAACATTCCATACAGCGGTTTTTGAGAAGAAGTCAAAAGGGTAAATACAATAGTGTAATATCTGCACTGTATTGCCATATATATATATATATATACAGCTGCAGCACTTCCATACAGTTGCGAAGTTTGATATCCCATAACTTTGCCTAAAATTAACATATCCATATTATTTTCGCAAACTTTCATTGTCTAATGTCCAACTATATTCTGATAAAATTTTAAGCAATTCTGTTCAGCCATTCTGGAGAAGAAGTCGAAAATAGCCTTAATAGGCAATAATTCGTAAAAAAAAAATTGGAAAAAATCACAGTGCCACCTGGTGGCCAAAATAAGAACTAGTTGACCCCAGATGACCCTATGTGCAATATCAAAGCAATTGGCTTCGTAGTTCTTAAGATGAAGAAATTTTAATTTTTTTCAAAAAATAAATTAAAAAATTCATAAAAAATAGAAAAATTATTGCATCATCATCTCCTTCGCAAACTTTGTAGAGGTCCACCTGGGGATCATCCATGTGCAAAATCAAAACATTCTATGTAGCAGTTTTTGAGAAGAAGTCGAAAATATAAAAAGTCTAACAACAGACGAACAGACGGAAGGATGGATGGACGATGGACGCAAACGGATTCTATTAGCTCTGCTGACTGACAAGTCAGCAGAGCTAAAAAACACAGTAAAATTGTATCTTAATATTGTTTGAATACTAATTAGTCCAAAATAGTGAAATTAAAACTAGCAAAATGTCAAAAATACAAAAACTGAAAATTTGTGCATGCAAAAATACAGCAATTTCCAGTACATGAAGTATTATGGTGTATGTAAACTTGGCCATCCAGATCAAACAGAAAAGTGTGCCACGTTGTGCACTGGAATGCTATCACAAAGACATTATGGAAGACCCTAAGAGAAATACTACCATCTAAAAAAATCAACAATTACAAACTCATTGAATACAGATGGTAAGGTAATCACTGACTGCAAAGCCATTGCAGAAGCTTTGAACAATTTTTTAGTTAACATAGACAAATCAATTGCCAGTAGCATTCATTGATAATGACACTACTTTCCACATGGATGTACACATTCCTTAAAAATCATATTCAAAATGTCTGACATTCCACCTGATTTTGTACCAAGGGAATTATCAAGGTTGAGTGCAACTTAGACGACAGATATCGCTGGGAATTGTCCTAGGCCACTTAAAGCATGTAGCAGTGAAATAGCCCACTCCCTAACATCAATTATGAACTCTTTTTTTAATCATCAGGTATATTTGTAGACAAGTGGAAGAAAGCCAAGGTTATACAAATTCATAAATCTGGTGCTTTATGTGATGTTTGGTGTCAATACTTCCAATTGTTGGCAAAATTATTGAATGACCGGTCATGACTCTCTTTTTAAATTTCCGAACAACAATCATTTGTTATATATGTACATCGATCAGGTTTTAAAGCCAAGCACTCTTGTGAAACTGCATTAAATTGCATGATTGACAACTGCATGGAGAACATAAACTGCAGCAAAATCACAGGGTTATTACATATAGATTTAAGAAAAGCATTTGACACTGTGGACCACAATATTCTTTTACAAAAGTTGGCTTGCTATGGTATACATGTACATGGTACGGAAAGATTTTGGTTTAAAGACTATCTTTATAAAAGACAGTAGTCCACCGTGTGGCTAGGTAACACGTCAGAGTTCAGTTACATATCTGTTGGCATGCCCCAGGGCTCCATACTGGGCCCACTTCTTTTCATTTTACCCATATGATCTGAAACTTGACTTTTAAAGTGTAAAACATTCCAAAATTTATATGTACAAGTGTAAAACATTCCAAAATTTATATGTATAAGTGTAAAACATTCCAAAATTTATATGTATAAGTGTAAAACATTCCAAAATTTATATGTACAAGTGTAAAACATTCCAAAATTTATATGTATAAGTGTAAAACATTCCAAAATTTATATGTAGGCTGACAACAGCACTGAGGAAGCTGGCCATTCAGTTAAAGAGGTTCAAGATAAATTAACTGAAGACTTTGGACGAATTGCTGTATGCACGGGATGGATGGCCAAGAACAAACTAACTTTACATGTACATGATGTAGGTCAAACAAAATCACAATTGATTGGTACTATGCGGAGGGTAAATGGTGCAACTTTGAAAGTCCAACATGGAGGTAAGACAATTGACCAGGTTAAAGTGACAAAGTTATTGGATGTGCAATTTGACTCAAACTTAGATTGGGCTGCTCAATTTGAGTCAATATGTAGAAAGGTATCACAAAGATCAGGCATACTTCACCACATTCAGGACTTGGTCCCAACAGAGGTGGCTATGAGACATTTTAATGCGCTGGTTTTGCCACATGTGGCTTTTGGCTGCACTGTGTGGGGTTGGCTTTCAAATAAAACTTTTTCAGAAAGAGTCACCAAATTACAGAAACATGCAGCCAGAATCATGCTTCGATGTAAAATTTCAAACTTTTCTAGTTCAGAGCTGTATTTATGTTTAAAGGGATGCCCTTTGAAGAGCTTATCAGTTTTAAAAGATGTGTTTTAATGTACAACTAAATGAATGCTTTGACACCTAGGTATTTGAATACTTTTACTTATATATACATGTCACAGCAACAATCTTACAACACTAGATCCACAAGCCACAACAATTTGTTGACATCAAGAGCCAAATTGGCAACTGTTGCACGCTGTTTTAGGTTCAGTGGGAAGAAGCTGTGGAATTCTTTGCCTGTTGAGATAGAGACAGCCAAGTCTCTACAAATTTTTAAATCAGTGCACTGCAAGAACTATTTTGACAGGTCCACAATTACTTGAATGTTTCTTAATATCTTTAATGAGGTGCAAATGCTGTGACTGGTGCTATTTATGTAATTTTACTATTTCTTTGGTCTTAATATATTGTCTTCATTATAAACACCTTTGTAATTCTTTTGTAAATATTTGTTTCTGGCTGGGCCATGATGAAAACTAGCGTTCATCGCTAATACATGTAACCTAGGGCAAATAAAGGAACTATCTATCTGTTAAACCAGTGACACTCGTGCAACTCTAAATAGCTCAATTTTTTCAATATTTTAGTAAGAAAACATAAAACAAGTACACGATAATTTTGAAAATTATTTTTATTGTTAAAAAATCATTTTTTGTGTCTATATTCCAACATAGAAAATCATTATGAACAGTGGAAAATGGTCATTTGAAAAAAAAATTATCTTCTGGAGAGGGTGCAAACAACAATGGATTCAACAGCTGTAATGGCTTCACTCTACCTGCAATGTGGCCACTGAATTAATCACAGTCACATGAGGTTTCCTAGCCATCTTATTGGCTCCTTAACTCTAATCATGTTAGAATTTGCGCTTAACTTTCATGGCCTGCACCACCGACCTGCAACTCTTTCCAGCTTCAATGCAGCCCATGGCTCTTGCCCTGCCCTCTTCAGATAGCTGTGGCATAATGCCTTGACCACCAATGGACAGATCCATACTCAACAATGGCAATTTTTGATCCCAATGCTTTCATAATCATACGTGGCCCAGTTTCTGTCCACATAACACAGGTCAAGCGTACTAAACTAATGATCAAATGTGCCCAAACAGGGATACAAAGGCTCACTGACACTACACTGTTCATAGGTTTTCTGCAAGTATACAAACAGGAACAACAGTGCCACATTTTCCATGTAGTTTTGAGTGAAAAAAAAAAAAAAAAAAAGGAAAAAAAACCCACAATCCAATCTCTCTGCACTCCAGAGCCATTCCACTCACTGTCCAGGTCTAAACCTATACCTAATCAATTTATCACATTTGATGCAAAAAAAAATGTGAAAATTCAAGGCTTCAACAGCCAAAATGAATCTATAATCAGATCATCCACAGGAAACCATAATGCATGTTTCATATCCTTAAATACGAATGTGTGTTGCATGCGACACATTACATGATGCAGACACTTTGTTACATGCAATTCCTCCACCGCAATGTACTGCATGCAAAAAAACAAAAAAACAAAACCAAAAAAAAACTGGCATATTTTTGTGTGACTTGTGTCACCGCAATGCCTGCAACCAATGTAACCCACCTTGTTGCACGAGACTACCCATGGAACCAGAAGACTAAACTTTGATGTAACACACTGATTTAACTGTGGGGATTCACTTAAGATCAAATTTGCATCATCTAGCAAATGAGCTGTGCAGCTTTCTATGTCCCCAGGAAAACATTCCATACAACACCATCTAACTTAGTCACACAATATTCAACATCCAGCACAAGGTATCATATTCAATGAGTCACATCATTCATTTTGGCCTTTTCTAAGGCTGTCCACCATGCTTGGTTTTTGACTTTGTCCATGTGCAGTCAAGCATGAGATCTATCCCACCTCATTTTGCTGGTCTTCACACATTTCACCCTAGGAACTGTTCCACACATACATGGGCAAGCTTTACCGTACAGAAACTAACATTACATCTGCAAAACAACACCTATGAGCAGATGAAACAATAGATTAAAGACAAAAACTGAACACACTGTATACCATGCTACAAGGTGTTATAACCTGTGGCGAGAAGACACAGATACACGTGTGCATATTTTGCACTGATCAGTGAGCGATTCCCTTTCAGACAGTATATCAGGCAATCTGACTAAATGGACTGTGAATACATTTATTTTCAAGGGCATATATTTTCACGGTTTTTGCATTTTGGAACTTTCAGTGAGACTTTAAATTCAATACAGTGAAACCTCATTATAACGACTCAGATATCCGACATATTCAATATAATGACACGATTTTCATGGGAAAAAGTTAATTTTCTTTGTTACTTGACTCATTTATCTTCATATTTAATTATCCGACACGTTTCTTAGGGAACAGATGGTGTCACTATAACAAGTTTTCACTGTATTTTACTTTTACTTCCAATCAATGTCATATGAAAAACTTTTTTTCACTGTGTGCTTTATTTCATGGTTTTGAAGCATCAGCAAAATATGAACACAACAAAATTAAATGAATTCACAGCATATTGCCTTGGCCCAGTATTTGACTACATAACAAAGACCACAGGTCAGACTGCACAGCTTCCTGGTTCTCACTTTACAACAACCATGGATGGATGATTTTCTGTCCACCCATAAGTCTGACATGCAGAATTTGACATGTAAATATCTATCTTCCAAGATAAAAATATTTAACATGTATTAAGAAAAGATAAATATCAAATATTCTATATTAAACATTAAACAACATTAGATCATTAAAGCAAAGACTTTTCTGCCTAGTTTATTTTCATACTCCTGTACAGCAGACTGTTATTCATCAACATACTTAAGGACACTTAAGACACCAAAAACCTTTGCATGGCCGATTTTGAAATTTTAACGGTTTTTACAAGATGAATGTCCTTTCTATTAGTTGTCAAAATTTGGAGCTTTTAACTAAAGTAGAAATATGAGAAAAACGCCAAAAACCACACAGGCATGTGGACATCCGAATGTCCATGTGTCATTCTTTTGGTTTTCAGCCGCCAAATGGAGCAATGCCACCCGTCAATCATACTTAACAGCCTGTCACGTGGCTGCAGGTAGCAACGGCCCATGGCAAAAAGAGAGTGGTATCAGGGCGGCAATGTGAAATAAGGTAGCATGCCGAAAGTATGCTTATGGGCAGGGAAAAGATGCAAACATGGTAACATATCATAGCCTTAGTAGTTTACTTTACAGTTATCTTGCTTGTTTTGCGTTCTAATGAAGGGAGACTTTAAATGTTCAAGAGGAGCCGGAATCGTCAGACAATGTCCCTTCAAACTTCAAAGGCCGTGCCACGATGGATTACCCCAGTGGTCCTTCACACCAAAGACAGACGGGGAAAAAACTGACACCCTAATCAATGATACCCGCGTACATAATAATACTTTATCGGAACCCAGGGATGAGGAAATAAAAGTACAAAGAAACACATTGAAATAAAGCATAAATGTGAACTCAAGAGAAAACACACAAACTAGCGTTACAAAGCTCAGGTTGGAAAGATAAATGAAACTCATAGAGAAAACAACTACAAAATAATGACAAGCTAACTAAGTAAAGTGTAAAGACAAGTCTAACAAGCTAACTACATTAAGTATATAGATAGGAGACGAGTAAATACAATAAAACACTATCCCTAAAAACGGGGTGAAGAGGTAGGGGGAGGAAGACCAAACCCGCCATCCGCACACTGACCACGAGCGGCCGCAAGCCGCCTCACCGAAGCAAGGCAACACAACTTTCGTTGCCAGGCTTGAGGTCACGGGGCCGGAAGGGCCGCCTCCATGACGTCACACTTTGAAACCAAACTGTCGCTATCGCCGTTTGACAGATCGCTGAATAATGTTTTCCGTACTTCAAAGGCTCTTTTATTCATGTGATTGGCCAAGAATTGATTGACAACCTCCCCAAATGTTCAGGGACGATGTTTGCTACGTTTTGTACAAATATCAACTCAACTAGAGCAAATGGTATTGTTTCAGAGGCAAATGATCAACATCAAAGGCCTTTGAAGCTTGTTTTCTCAGAAAGGATAATAGGACGAGAGCCCCACCTAAGAATGGTTATTCCAAGAAAACGACTGGGCGAAATTTAATCCGATTAACAGCTTTTGATTCTTTAATGTCTGAACTGCAAAAACGATTCAGCGATTTTCTAAATTTTGCTTCGTTCTTTTTCTATGAAATGAAGAAAATGAACATCCTGAAAATCAAAGGGAAAATTGAAACGTCAAACTTTGAGGATGGATAACAGAAAAACGAAACCAAACATAAAAAATCGCAGGATTTTTTTTGTTGCCAATATGTCAGGATTAAGATGCAAATGTAATTATGATTTTATCACAAATAATTAGTGACTTATATCGACATTTATGGGGTGGCTGCTTTGCGGTCAACTTTCAATTGTTTATTCAACAATTAACATCACAGACACCCAAATACGGAACATATAAATTGTTTGGAGTATGACGAGTACACACATACATGATATGTTATCCTAACGCAAATACATTTTGAACTAGGATTGACTAAAGTGGGATTTATTTTTGATGTCTTACCTGTCCTTAAAAGGCCGCCCACAGGCAGTGAAGGGTATGTTACCCCAAAATATGTTGCCTGCATGGTCCAAAACTTCGCCCTGATGGAATGCATAGAACTGTACCCAATTCTCGAAATTTATGATAATTTTGCTATTCATAGACAAGATATGTTGCAAAAAATATTAATTTAATAAGCACTGTAAGACTGATGTGGATCAAAGATAAGTTGATCATTTTTGAAATTTGCTTATTTTAGACCCAATGTCAGCTTTTATATAGAAAATATCCATTGTAGTCGGCAAGCGTTATTCAACACCCATGCAACGCAGTTTAGAAAATAAACTTCTAAATCTAATATGTGAATTAAAATCCAGAGTGTCGCACTTCAAGGGCTGAAGTATAATTTCCAGCTACAAGGTGAACAAAGTTAACATGGAGCCAAGTACCTCCCCATGTCCAACATTTGGGCACACAACTTTCTGCTCTTGGCAGGATTTTCTCGGATAATCTCTTGTAAAATGTGTCCGCGTTCGCAATACAAACGACCAAAGAGTGTGATTTGACAAGGAACATGCGCCAACAATCCACAGTGTTTGGTCTTTTCAACGGCACTGCCAAACAACATCAGTAAATGTAACTGAATTTTCAGTTTGGCAATGAACGCAACCTACCGCTCAGCTGTCCGACAATTGGCCACCCCAGACCGCCCCAGTATACAATAGTCAATATTACAGCCCACAAGGCTACAGGCCTACACTACAGTATAATAATCTATGATTATATATGTCCATACGTTCGCATTCAAACCGTTCACCTGGTGTAGTACGAAGGCACATTTTTCATATCATAAATTTAACCACCAACCGCATTAAGTCTGGTGCCACAATAGCTTTGGCTGGAAGCTCTGCACAAGTCTCCTGATACCAGCACTGACACCTCTTAGCTTGAGTGTCAAACAGTCAGGTCATGACCTCGTAATATCGCCCAGTACTGGCAGTAGTCTGCAACTGGGCATGACAGAGGTTTACTGTTCTCTAATGGGCAAGAAAAGTTTGTCATCTATCAACCAATGAGCCCAGCTGCTTGACGGGATAAAAATGCCGCAAGTGTAGCGGTACTCACCCGGATTCCCTCACTCCACGATAAATATCTGGTCTTTACTCATCACCTGACAACTGTATCTGGCTTCCTGGGGGTGTCAAAGGTCGTTGCAACCGCGCCATCTAGTGAAATAAATGTCTACTAAAAAGTTTAACTGCCAATGACGCAAGATAGACAGGTGACAAAATAAGATCGCCAATTTTCAACTGTTTCAGTTTTTTTACATTATCAAATTTCAGAAGAAATTTAACAGATGGTTAAATCAGATATAATTTTCATTTTCAGCTTACAAGATCAAAAAGGAGCGTTGAAAAAATTATATCGCCTACATTAAACTGATCGATAAAAAGAAATTGACAGGCATAAATAAAAAGTAGCATTTCATAAATAAAAATGCCATGCCAAAAGAATGGAAAGCTTCTTTAAATAGTGAACATGCACAAAATATACATGTTGAATGAGTACAGAGCTACATAAACTGACCAAAGATAAATTAATGTGTTTTAACGACAGCCTTAAAACAGAAAAAAATGTATAAAACTTGTGCTGATACAGAAGCCTATAAGGACCACAATAAATGAATAAATGAATGAATGAATGAATGAATGAATGAATGAATGAATGAATGAATGAATGAATGAATGATTAATAAATAAATAAATAAATAAATAAATAAATAAAGCTAGCAATTTCGATTTTTTTCTCGATATTTCCACATTTTCTCGAAATTTCGACTTCAAAAAGTCAAAATTACTCCAGATCAGAATTCAATACCTTGTAACTGAACATGTAAATAAACAACACAACAAAAACAACTTAAATACAATATTTTATTTTTGGCCGAGCAGACAGAAAGTGTTGCAAACAAAAGAATTAAACAAAATAAATTAAATTAGAATTTGAACAAAAACCAAAAGGGAACACTGAAAAACTCGCATAACAGTGATAAATAAAAGTATTAACAAATAATAACCATAATACAGTTCATCCTTGTGGGTGGGAGGGAGGGAAGGAAAGACAGTCTGTTCAGTCTGCTGGAAAATCAGGTACTGAACACAAAGACTGAATCGCGCCCAAAATTCAGATTAGTCACATGACACCAAGAAACAAAAGCTGACCTTTGGCCACCCAAGTGCAACAATCAGTACTAATGATAATGCCAAGGTATGACCTCCCTGTCCCAATTAATCATTTTGAAATTAACAAAATTCACAATTACTCCAGATCAGAATTCAATACCTTGTAACTGAACATGTAAATAAAACAACACAACAAAAACAACTTAAATTACAATATTTTATTTTTGGCCGAGCAGACAGAAAGTGTTGCAAACAAAAGAATTAAACAAAATAAATTAAATTAGAATTTGAACAAAAACCAAAAGGCAACACTGAAAAACTCGCCAAAACAAACTCGGCCAAAAATAAAACTTACCTACATCTGAAGAAACTTTTATGCATTCTGACAATTAAACATGAGTGATACTATAATTATCTATCAAACATCTTTCTGAAAATTTAACATCAGTAATACCTAAATTATCTGTCAAACATCTACAAACCATAATGACGCCTTCCAGTTTACATTTAAATACACTCTATTACTCATAATTCTGTTCACCCGCTATATTAAAATCAATTACTGAATCTTAATAATCTGACAAACAGTGAAATATAACCAAGATTAAATATATTCAATGTTTGAACTTGGGATCTCATACAAGTATAATCATTCGGACATGTAATATGGATCATATACCGGTAGCGTACTTAAACTTCCCATAAATAATGTTCCATAATCCCAATAGAGGTCACTGGGTAATTCTCTATAATCAGAGCTTGCTGTAATAAACATCCTCCACTTACTAATAAGCAACCTTAAAAATTTTATTTCTCATTTTTAAGGCTACCTGCCATCTGGAACCCAATGATAAATCCAGATAATTCAGATAAGCATCAGAGGCCCAGTAACCATGTGCCTGAATCAATTCGCCTGGTACTCCTGCTGCAAACGCAAAGGATGCACCCCCACGTCTAAATGAGTGACCTGTGAAAACTTCAGCATTGTAACCTGCTCTATCCAAATATAAACGTAATACTTTTACAAACTGATACTGAGTAACAGATCTTATCTGGGGTCTAACCTGATAAGTAAAAGCTGGAAGTGCAGAATCAGCTGGTACTAAGTTAACTAGGCGCGTGTATGCAGCTACAGGACAAACTACTGAACCTGGAATAGAAGCAATAGGAACTTGTAAAATTCTGGATCCAAATTGATTGGTCTTGGACCATTTTATATTAACTAATAACCCACTGTCAACTAAATGAATATCACCTCTGGATAAGTGTTTCTGAGGATCAAAATTAAGTAAACTGGGAGGAACTAGATTAGACTTCCTGGACATGAGGAAAAAGGCCAAAAGGTAAGCTGCCCAGCAAGCAAAATCTAAAGGTTTTTCAATATTCATCTCATGAAACACATCAACTAAAATATTAGGTGTAATGGCAGCAGCTCTCTTAACCCTGTGTTGTTTCAATCTTGTAAGACCTTGTAGTTGCATTTTAACTTTAAGCAAGTGATTCATCTCAAAATCAAAACCAGCATATAAGTGTAAAGTTTTAACTCCACTCAAATAATTTCTCACAGATTGAATACTCTTGAAATATCTGCTAAGAAACTGAATATATGAACACACTGTATCTACAGAAGCTGGTAAATATGATAAATCAAAATATAAACAAAAAGTAATAAAAGATCTCCACTGAGACCGTAAATTGTTCATTGTCCCAGGAGCAAAAGCAGCTCTCCTGGAAATACAAATGTCCTCTTGAATTTGTTTGTACTCAGCAAGGAAAGACAGTCTGTTCAGTCTGCTGGAAAATCAGGTACTGAACACAAAGACTGAATCGCGCCCAAAATTCAGATTAGTCACATGACACCAAGAAACAAAAGCTGACCTTTGGCCACCCGAGTGCAACAATCAGTACTAATGATAATGCCAAGGTATGACCTCCCTGTCCCAATTAATCATTTTGAAATTAACAAAATTCACAATTTCGACTTTTTTTCTCGAAATTTCGACTTTTTTTCTCGAAATTTCGACTTTTTTCATCTCGAAATTTCGACATTTTCAAGCCTACATTTTGACTTTTAAAAAATCAAAATTTCGACATTTATCTCGAAATTACGACTTCAAAAAGTCAAAATTTCGACTTTTTTAAGCTTTAATTTTGACTTCATAAAGTCGATATTTCGACTTTTTTCTCGACATTTAGACTTTTTAAACTCAAAAGTTCACCTTTTTTAAGCTTGAATTTTGACTGCAAAAAGTCAAAATTTCTACTTATTAAACTAGAATTTGCATTTATTTTTCCTCGAAATTTCGACTTTAAACTCGAAATTTTGACTTTTTTCTTCGAAATTTTGACCTTTGTTCTCGAAAAATTGACTTTTTATCTCGAAATTTCGACATTTTTAAGCCTACATTTTGACTTTTAAAAGGTCGAAATTTTTACTTTTTTCTCGAAATTTCGACTTTTTAAACTCGAAATTGTGACTTTTTCTCGAAGTTTCTACTTTTTTTAAGCTTGAATTTTAACTCAAAAAGTCGAAATTTCGAGAAAAAAGTCTAAATTTCGACTTTTTTAAAGTTAAAATATCAGCTAAAAATGTCGAATTTGCGAGTTTGAAAAGTCGAAATTTCGAGTTTTAGAAGTCGTAATTTTGCTACAAAAAAATCAAAATTTCCACTTTTTTAAACTCGAAATTTCGAGAGAAAAAATCCCGAAATTACGGGATTTAAATCTCGAAATTTCGAGGTTTAAAAGTCGAAAATTCGAGAGAAAAAAAACTCGAAAATAAGAGGGGTTTTTTTGTTTGTTTGTTTTTTTTTGTGTGTTTTTGTTTTTGTTTTTGTTTTTAGTCCTCATAGGCTTCTGTATGCTGACACTAGATTTAAGAACTAAAGCGAACGAAAAACAACAAAACAAAACAAAAACAGTTGTACAAAAATCCCAGGAAAGGGAACTTGGTGAAACAAATATTATTTGGTCCAAAGCACGGACCCTGAATAACTGTGTTTCCATGGAAAGCAATCTGAAGCAATTTCGTTTTAAAATAATCCATAGGTTAATTGACTGTAACCATTGTCTCGTTGCTTGTAAAAAAGTCAAAACAGTAAGAGAACATGTAAAAAGTTTTAGCCTACAAGGCATGACTAATATATAGAAAAATATACAGGATGCTATTTTGGATTATAAGGTAACTTACAAAGAATATTCTTGGGTTAACTTCATACTGATGACATACGCTATTACAATATACAAAGGTCATTTAGTAAGAGAAAACGGAAACAAATAAACTGTAACTTCCTAAAATATCAACTCCAATGGAGAACAGTTACATGTGTGTGTGTGTGTGTGTGTGTGTGTGTGTGTGTGTGTGTGTGTGTGTGTGTGTGTGTGTGTGTGTGTGTGTGTGTACAATGCCGTTTGCATTGTTGCATTGTACCTGCACATAATTTTACCTCATTGTATGTTTCTATATTTGACACATTGGCATCCATTGTTATGGTGTTGCAAACAAACTCCCTTCGTTCATTCATTCATTACCAAGTCTGTTTCAAACCACTTTTTTATCCAGTGCTCTTTTTTTTTTTTTTTTTTTTTTTGGTTTGTTTGTATATCTTTAGTCATCCAGATTGATGTTCCAAACATTTTTCCGTAATTTATCCTTTCGCTACTATGCTAGCCGGCATATAGACGTGTCTGTATATTGAAAATGAAGCAGGGTTATGCTTTCTGTTTACATGGAACCTGTTCTGTACTAAAATCGTGTTCAAATTACAATTTTACAACATGAAAACTCAGTTTGCCAGCGGGTTTGAAAATACGAAATAAAGTATTTTATAGGCCTACCAATACCTGAGATACGAGGTATAACATCAATCTCTTTATTCAAACTTACTCACACACACACACACACACACACACACACACACACACACACACACACACACACACGCACACAAATAAAAACAAAACAAATAAACAAAAAAAGTACACACAAAACAAAAATACATACATGTTTATCAGACTTGATCCGGTCTATGTCACCAAATAGTCCAAACAGAAATTGGTAACGTTATGCGCATGTCTTCAAAATCGTCCTGGCAGCTTCTTTGCATGTAAACGCATCCTGCTATCCACGCAAATGTTGATTTTCTCTCTACCCCTCAGGTCTTAAAGCATACTTAGAGCCACACGTGTAAATAAAACGTGCCCATCGGCACCCACTTCTACATAATGGTCCATCTATTGTTATACACTCGGTCTCCATCTGTGTCTTGTCTACATTTATCGAGTTTCCTTACAACTTTCCTATATTTTTTCCAGCTCACACAGCTTAGAAACTCTTGGGGGAGAATCAGACCAAGATACATCAATGTGTTTTGAATGCGATCGGATGTCAACGTGAAGGATTTGTTCAGTATATCTGGATGTCCTGGGAGTAAGATGATATTAATTACTGTTATTTTCTTGACGTTTGTCTTCGGAGTAGAATCCACAGCAGAACAAAATACAACGGTACGTAATTTTCATTAACGTTTAGACAATTTGGGGAAATTTCATTAGCATTTAGACAATTTTGGGGACGGGGGTATCGGTAAGTTTTTTTCTCCTGCACAGTTTTCTTCACAGCGCTCTTCCGTATGCATCAACTATCTCCGGTCCTTACCGTGTGAAGTGGTGATAAATGAGTAGTGGCCATAGACCAAGATGGCAACCAGGACAAGTAGTTTAGGACTTGCCTGCTCAACAGATTTTAAGCTGCCAACAGCCACTCCCTTCCTTTTTTCCTTTTTTTTTTTTTTTTGTTTTTGTTTTTGTTTTTGTTTTTTTGTTTGTTTTGTTTTGTTTTTTGTTTTAGTTTAGCCTATCTCGAGAGGCAAGCATTGTGTATGATGTTCATATCAAAGTTATTTCAAATGTGAGCGGTGAGTCATATTCATCGCTTCATATACATCATTCCACTTATAATTTTTTAATTTTCATTGCAGATGACCATATTTTAAAGATACAAAATAGCATGTACAAAAAGAACAAATGATGTATAAAATGATATAAGGTCAGATTGGTACCGAAGCCGAAAGTTGCTGGTTCGAGACCCGGCCGTTCCGTAGTCACAAATCATAATTAAGAGCGATGATCTGATTTGAAATTCAATACCATGCCATATGTTTTCTTCCGGCCTTATAAACACTTTTTGGTACAAATATAAATATACAGACGCACTGATGCAACAGAAATGCATAAACTGCAATCGATGTAGCTGTGCAACAATATATATGTTAGATCGTAGAGATGCAACCTAGTTAGGATGTGCAAGGGTGAAGCAACCGCAAGGAAAAATGATAAGTACTTAATTTTCTGTAAATACAATGTACTATTAAAATGCATATCAGACTAAATGACCTTTCTATCTCAATCACGAGCAGCCAGTGTCCCGATGTACGGCTATTGTACTTTTCGAAATTTTAGCGCATATCTAATATTGAGCAACGGCATTTTTTTTTGGGGGGGGGGGTCTTTTTCTGTGCTTTGTTGTTGTTGTTGTTGTTTTTTCAGCATTTCAGTTTGCATATTTCAAAATTGTTTGAAATTAAAATGCTGAAGTAAACTCTAACAATAGCTCCTAAAGTGTAGCCTGTTTGTCACGTCTTCGAATTGCACAGATTGTTTCAAGTCATTCAAGTAATTTTATTAGAAAACGCGGGGTAAGTCGGAATGCGCGCACAAACTAAATTGTAGATACACGATGATAAAAGTGACACACTTAGTGTTTATCATCCACTAAAACGTTAAGCTGTTCATTTAAAATCACACAATGCATAGTCTACATATTTACACCATGTACATGTAGCAAACAACCCAGTTGAAAAAAGAAATCCCTGCAGTCTTGTCGCGCTTCCTGGAGGTAGCTTTTACATACACTGTCAAATGTACGTAAACTACTCTCGCCTGAAAATATTCCACCAATGAACATGCACACATTTGAGAAAAGGAAGGATGCTATAAAGTAATGACATACCAAGGAGTCTATAATATAGACTCCTTGGTCATACAGACACGTATGTGCTGTTGTTAGTTGGGTCTCTAGAGAATACATATACTTCGTACGTATATTATTGTGGTTTGGGCAAATGAAAAGGAAATCAGACAGATCTTCTTTACCCCCGTTGTTTTCTTATGCATTTAATTTGTTGCCTCGTAAACATCACTGAGCTCCGTGTGTCCACCTTTTTATACTCCATTGCGAAGTGGGGAATACAGGAACTCTGTTGTTTGAGCAGGCAATTTACTTTACTGCACCTTGAAAATTAGCCCTAAACATGGCTATGTTAGCCCTTCTGATAGTCAGGAGCCACTAAGTGCATGGATGTCAGAATATAGCAGCAAACTAGAAAAGAAGATTTGCTTCAAAGCAAATCTACCTGTGTGCCTTCAAAAGTTGTAAATATTAGATGCTATAACTTTTGTCCTTTGGTACTCACATTCCATTAAGCTTATGGCTGGATGAAAATATCAAAGTCCAAATGACCTTGACCTTTGATGGTTTAGAGGTGACATGTAAATTACAAAAATGTAGAGTGTAACAATGCCTACAATTCAAGCCCAACATGAACCAAATCCGATGAAAATTAACCAATAGTACGGAAGCAAGGGACCCATTTTTTTAGGGTGGATGTGGTCACTTCTGGGGAATGGATGAATTTTGTCCCAAACTAAGATCACATTCCAGGCTTTTATTTTCTGACAGTAATAATAATAATAATAATAATAACAACAACAACAACAACAACAACAACAACAACAACAACAACAACAACAACAATAACAATAATAATAATAATAATAATAATAATAATAATAATAATAATAATAATAATAATAATAATAATAATAATAATAATAATAATAATAATAATAATAATAATAATAATCTGTGGCACTCCGCTTCTCTGCCGCGGTCCTGGCCAGCATAGTAGCTAGTCAGGTGGCCTTTATTACAAAAAAAACAACAACAAACAAACAAAAAAACAAAAACAAAAACAAAAAAACACACACTCAGCCCTATCCCACTGTCGCAACTTTGCGCTTGGCATACCCACCGCCCTTGCTGATGATGCCACCTGGCAGGGTCGTGGGAGCCCTAATAAGGGCTACCTTCTCCCTTCCCTTCTAAGTTTGCCCTCTATTCTCTTCAGTGACTAATCCTAAGATATTATTCCTACTATCCCAGCACTGCACCAAGAAGCCTTTCACTGACTCTAAACCAACTCTACTTCCTGGAAAATCGCCCTTCAATCCTAATATCCATGCTAACCTATCATTCTCTGCCATGTCCCTTACTTGCTCTAAGCTTTTACACTGCCCATCTCTTGTTCTCCGTTGTACAAACAGCTGGTCTCTCTAAGTGCTCTATAACCTGTACACCATGTCATCATATGATCAACGGTCTAATCCACGTCCTCCCTACACACCCTACACTTCCCATCACTCCCATTCGTCCACTTCTGTTTCCTGTTCTCCTGATTGATCACTCCTGCTCTGCCCTGAAATAACAGTCTAGAACCCCTGCTACCATCCCAACATTTAGTCTTCACTGGCTTGTCTACAGCTCTATATGCTTTCAGAGTGCTTTTCTCCTCAACCCCTCTTTTCCACTGCTCCACATGTTTCTCTTGAATCACCTTACCTATATACGATTTCCACGCCACTTCAATCTCATCTGGCCCTTTCAACTCATATTTCTCAGCCAACTTGTCTATTTCTTGGATCCATTTTGTCTTTTCACCAACAGCCTCCATCTACACCTTCCTACACCATCTTTATTTACAGTTACACTCTTCTGAACGTGTAGTTTTATATCTGCCCAGCTTGCCAGAGTATGAATGTCAAATATTCCGGAGAAAGTTTTGATTTTGAGCCTACAAATATGTTCCTTTATGTTCATGTCGCTTTTTTTGTTATTTATAGTGTGTCGTTAGCACTACATTTATGCATATTGTAAATTTGGCATTTTTCTTCATTATACAATATAAAACATGAGAATTTTTTTTTAAATATGGTCATTTAATGGGTAAAATACCACCCTACCCCAAATTCAAGAAATCTTTCGGATTTTTGCCACTTTTAAAGTTTTCCTTTGATGGAAACTTGCTGCAGAGTGATAATACCCGTAAAACCTAATGCATTTTCACACCAATGATGTTAGAAAGGTATTTTGCTTATAGTAAGGAGGATTCTCATGCTTTAATTGCTGTATTAAGCTGTCTACAACTTTCTTTGAAAGTTGTATTTCTTACAGAACACAAGAGATTAGCATTTTGTATTTTTGACATGAATATTGATCTGCTTGTCCTAGTTACATATCTCTCAATTATTAACGATCACATGAGTACATATTCTGGATGTTGCACGCGGATAAACATTTACCCCTGCCCGTTATGATGCATCCCCCGTAGGAAAGGACGCAAATAGAGTTTAGTCTCATC
>OZ026616.1:85448867-85506367 GCA_964020975.1 Hermodice carunculata | reverse complement strand
GTAGGCCAAATTTGTGTTGAAAAATACAGAACTGATGAGCTATAAGATAAGTGCTGGTCACGATTAGAAATTCTCTGTTATCAGTTTGCTCTGTCACTCACCATGTGATCTTTAATTACATGTTTCAAGATATAATGTGCATATTTAGCTTTGAAGATGCAAGAACTAGACTTTAAAATTGGGTATTTTCTTGTAGGACACGTGTGAGCTCGCAACAAGACAGATTGTTATTATGTCTCTCTTCAAAGACGACCCACACAACTCCCATGCTCGTGATTACAACCACGATGCTGGTGCAATCGCCTACATAGAGCCCTGCATGGTCTACAAAATCACCAAGCATTACAGGCTGCACAAACATAAGTACTCGCTGGTTATTGTGGACAAGAATGGCAAAGTGCTTAAGCGATATACCAGAGTGGCAACGTCAGCAGAAATATACCAGGTGATTGACACGACCCCGGGACGGCAGAATGAATTGAAGCAAAACCCAGATAAATACTGGACTTGCTATTAACCTGGAGAACAAAACAAAGCTGAAGTTTTAAGTTTGCTGGCACGGGCCTTTGTGAAGGAAAGACCAAACGCTCTCCTGCATTCTGTTGTATGCACGTTGGACTGCAGCGTTGCCTGCCTCTTAGGCCTGTATGATCTTGACAGGTCTTTGTTAGGGGCCATTTTTTCCAAATTGTAGGTGGGTGGGTAAAAGAAAAAAAAAATCAATGATCCAAATTCCAAAACCCATCAATTAGAGATGCACACTTGAGGCCTGTCTTGTCATTGTCTCCCAGTCCCGCTTATTATTAACAAAATGTGTATTTTCTACAATAATAAAACATTATTGTCAAAAGCATATTATATATGTGATGATCCTCATTGTTTCAATTGTATGTATTATCAAATACAGGGGTATTATAACCAGGTTGATTGACAGTACATGTATGCAAGTACATAGTGCTTCGGCAATGTATAATGGCTTCGTGTCTGGGTACATCATTTTTTACAATCCAAATTTATGATGGGTGGGTAGGTCACACCAATTTGGAAAAAAGTCCAAATTTTAAAACATTGAAAATTATGAATGGCACCTTAATGTTGAACGAAAAGCAGACTGTTGTTATTTTTTCTCAACTTATTTCAATTTACAGGAGAACAAAGTCAGTTCACAGACAACAAACTGGAAATCGGTTATAAAGAAGACGCGTGTCTTACTGAAAAATAATTTCAGAACTCAGTGGTCAGAACCCCAGCGTACAAGTATATGTGTTGCTGGTTGAAGAGGATTACATGTTGATGTTATCACAGCATGTCAATTTTGCTTATATTTTTGATATGGAAAACTTGATTGAAAAAATCTATGCACTGTGGAAGAGATAAACCTGCATCCATGACCCTTTCCTTATAAACTAGCTGCTTGTAAGTTTACTTTTCATGATTTTCCTTAAGATTTATCAAAAAAATCCTGAGTAAGAATTACAGAGACCTAACATGCTCCTGGGTAACAGCTTTCCCAAACACATCATGGGTGCTTGATCCTTAAAGGGTCATATTATTGGACTAAGTCAACAGCTTTCCCAGGCACACTCTGGACTCTCAGTGTTCATACTGCACTGAGGAAAGCTATTGACTATTGGTATGCGATTGTGGTGAATCCTGTGTGAGATTTTCATTTAAATTAGAAAACATTAAAGGAAAGGACAAGATTTAATAAAATGGGTGAAATGGAGAAACTTTGAAATTTCCAGCTGCTGTACACCTATTACCCGGGAAGTGTTAACACTCAGGAAAGTTCTTTTAGTGCCAACTGCAACTGGAGTCAAACTTATGAAAAGGGAACTGCTCTGAATTATAATAAAGGTGCTATATTCATGTTCCTTGTAAAAAGACCTGTCATTTAAATACCAGCATGCCTGTAGTAACATAGAATATCAGTCCAGGTCAACAGCTTTCCTTGGCACACTTTGGGTACATACAATGCACCCAAAGTGCGCCAAAGAAGGGTATTAACTCCATCCAAAATGTGGCACTGAAAGACTTAATGGAGCAAGGAATAAAGCAAGATTGGGCAAGGCACGACCTCTTTCACTGCAAAATTTTAGTAAACAGTTCTCCTGCACTCAAAGCACGCTGAGGAAAGCTGTTGACATAGACCATTCTCGTGGTCACTGCAACTATACAGGCATGCTGGTAGTGCTGGCACCGCTATGACAGGTCAGTGTAGAAAGATCACCTATCTGGTATTGTTACTTCAGAGCACATCAACCATTCAAAATTGGCATAGAAAGAGTTGAGACGACAGACACATACTCATTTATCAGTCTCTGTGTTGAAGTTCTTTTTTTATATATGTTGATTTCACGTTTGGTCTTGAAACCTGGTTGCTAAAGTTATTAATCAAAATACATGTACATGTACATGTACATGTACACGTAATATGATTGGTTCCTTGTCATAGTTACTAAAAGCAGGTCTTCTTGAAAGTAGATGCATTTGACTTGCAAGTTATACTGTCAAATTAAAAAACTACAAATAACATTATTTGTGACTGTCCTTACACAATTTTTTTTTTTTGATCTCTGTTCAAATAGAACTCCAATTTTGATGTGTATTTACAAGCGGTGGTAGAGGAGATGCTGTCACCCATGGCAAGATATGACATAATGGTACACAATTCTGAACGGACAGAACTGTCAATTATCAATACGCAATGGAATTAAAAATTATGCATGAGCTATTGAAGGCATCCTACACCTGACAATTGACAAACAGATGACAAATACATTTTTAACTTTGAAAGAACATCTTATTTTTTTTTGTAATTACAAATTTTTCATATGTTACAGGTTTGATAAGATTCAGTAAGCTCAGGCCATCGGACTAAATGATGCCAAACAGCCAGTCCACCACTGGATCAGACTGAATAGATTTTTAAATAATCTAAATCATACGCTTGCTAAAATTTTCAGAATGCAGTGTTCTGCAAGAGCTTCGAGGTTGTTGCTTCACTGAAGAGACAAAGCAGAAAGACCCATCCTACAGAAAACCATGGATAACAGTTGTCAAAACTAAAACAATGTTTCAAAATTAGAGGCTGTATTTTTTTACCCTAATTCCCATGTATTTGACAACCCCGCCCCCCCCCCCCCCCCACACACACACACAACACAGATCCAGTGTTCTTAACTTGTAGTTCATGACAGGGCTTCTAAGTGTTTGAGTGATGTTACACCGACCAAATGTGTATGTATATTTTGCTGGGTAATAAAAATGTGGACACGCGGTGTTTCACTGGGAAGTACCTCCAGAATTGTGTGTTGTTCCCACTACTGGTCATTAACGTAATATCCAACCTGGCAAAGTGACTTCACTTCTGGGCCAAATATCACAGAATTATGCATTCCTATATAATAAACCTACATACTCAACTGACCACAATGTTTTGCAGGATCTGTTTGCACTGAAGATGGAACTCTACATTCAAAGTTATTGTATAAACACAAGCATTTGGGGGGGGGGGTGTTTTTGTGAAATTTTTGATATTTTGTTGAGCAATAGTGAAAATAAAATGGTCAAATTTGTGCTATCATAATCTCAATACATGTATCTACAAAAAGCTATCAAGGATTTTTCATAACTACATCTGGTTTTTTTTTTGTTTTGTTTTTGTTTGTTTGTTTGTTTTGTTGTTGGTTTTTTTTTTGTTGTTGTTGTTGTTTTTTTTGTTTTTTGTTTTTGTTTTTTGGCTCTAAAGCATTTTAGTGTAAATCAGTTTTTATTTGATATCAGATAATTAGTTTTGGAGAAATATACACATGAACTGGACATTTTGATGCAAATACCTTTTGTCTGTAATCAAGATTCAACGGTTAACACAGTCCATTGATTATCATTTTAGCATTAAAAGAAATTTTTGGCTTCTTCAGACTGTATTGAGACCAGAACTACCAAATTTGGACAACTGATGGACAATGTATACATGGTATATGTCTAATAAAATCTCAAAATGAACAAAATTATCCAAAATCAGTTGGACATTACTTTAATATCAAGTCAGATACATTGTGTTTTAGAAAACTGATCAAGTGAAATTTCAGATCAAGTTGTAGTAAAAACATTTTGTTATCAAATTGCACTTAACAAATTGATTGGATCAAATTCATCCAAGATCACTGTGCAGTTTTGAGTTCAGCTTATAGGATGGTCAGTCATCCCTCTGTCCACAATTCTCATTTTTACTTCTTCACAACTGTTAGCCAGATTCACTTCATACTTGGTGGGGACTTACCTTAGGTGGGTCTCTACCAATTTGTTCAGATGGTCATGCTCCAGTTTGTTTGTACCTTTTTATGAATTTTTTGATAAAATCTTAATAAATCTCCAAAACTGCAAAGCTAATTGCTTGGAAATTGCATAGGGACACCCAGACCTTCATTTGTTCAAAAGGTGGTGCTGCTTTTTTTTTTTTTTTTTTTTTTTTTTTTAATTTTTGTTTTCCCTATTTTCAACTTCTCAACAAGGGACCCACAGGCCTAATGCTCTGCTGGCACCACGGCTACACCTACATCTTAATTTCAAAGTTGCCAGTCCTCACATGGCTTCTGAACATGGAAAGCGCATGTTATTTTAGTGTCTCATTTTTCCATCAGATGGCACTTCGCTCCACATGTAATCATAGCTTTTTGTGCAATTCCTGTGATGGATACTGTTGCATGTGCCAAGAAAACAATGAGGAAGTCCTTAACTTTGTGTCCTCAGTGACCTTGGGACAGAAGATCAAGGTCACTCAGATTATGTAATACAAGGGGCCCACGGGCCTAGTGCTGTGTGGACATTGCCATAGATGTCCAAGCTACACCCTGCCATTACAAAATCAACTCTTTCAACTTTACAAGCATAATGATCTCACAAAAATTGGTCAAGGTCACTGATATTATACAACATTCTAGCATTGGACATTGTTTATATATCCTATAAGTCTGATCTAATTACTTTTCCAGACATGGAATTTTATATCTTCTAACAAACTCTGGCTGATAATTTCCATCATATTTTAGGTGGCGCCGAAGGTATCATTGGCAACTCATACTTTGATCTCCTCCACAATCCCCCTAAATTTGGTAAAGATCCACCAAAAATTAAAGATACTTAAGTGTTCACAAGATTTTCATATTTTGATCGCCATATTACATATTGTAGGTAGTGTCACCAATATAGAAAGGGACCTTGAATTTCATACATCCTGTAAGTCCTGAAAGTTATACTTGTAAAGTTGAAAACTGCAAAGGGTATTGTATTCACAACCAAAAATGTTTGCAGATGGACAAAATGTCAGACATGAGTGATCATAGAGGCTCTGCCACCTTAGGTCAGCAGAACTAAAACCATTACTCAGATTGTTCTGAAACTTGGGGTGGGAGGGGGGGATGCAGTTTGTGGAAGGGGTAAAGAAAGTTGTTCACTAGGTGGTAATACTCTGGATTTGATTTTTAAATTATTCAAGGACATTCAACCTGTTAGTTAATGGAGATTACAATGGAATTCACATTTCAAACTTCCCCAAAACTCAACCACTCACTGTAAACTTGGTGGGGATGTACCTTGGGTGGGTCCAGCAAGTTTCTTCAAATGGTCATACTCCAAGGGTTTTTTGTTTTAGATTTTAAAATCTTTTTGGCAAAACCTTATAAAACTTCTTTGAAACTGTTCAGCCAACAGGGAAGGTCAAGATCAACTGGTTCATGTGGGTTCTCAGCAGAAGGCTCTGTTGGCAGGCAGGCTTGGTATGTGCATTTCCATTGTAATCTGCACCTATGCAACTGTAAAACTACTCAATCAATCAACACAAAATTTCTTGTGCTGAATGATTGAATAAAGTTGAAAAAACCCTTGTAAATTTGACTGTTACTGCAAAACTATTTAACTTATATAGATACAAATTTATAGGGATACATACCTCTAGCCTGCAAGAATTTTGTGAATTGGGTTGTGTAGTCAAATTCACATACAATTGTTAATTGTGACCTCTCCCATCACTTTAAAATTGCATGGAGGCACTTCTATGTAACCCCATACCTTAATTTGTTTAACATTTGGCACTCCCAATTTAAAAAAAGAAAAGAAAAAAAAGTCTTTTGAAGCTTTCTCCAAATCATTCACTCGGATTGTTCTGAAACTTGATGGAAATGTCAGGTTTAGGCGGATCAACATTGGTCTACTTGATCACGGATTTTTAAAGAATTTTTCAATTCAGGTACCTGTTGGTTCATGCATGCATTCCTATTGATTACTATTCAAGTATATGGGGATTTCAACAGAAATTCGCATTTTTCAATTCTCCAAAACTATCAACCAGATTTACTTCAAGCTTGGTGGGGATGTACCTCAGGTGGGTCTCAATTAATCTTTTTTTTTTTCAAACAACTTTTCTCTCAAAACTGCATAGGGACCTCTAAATCTTACTTTGTTCAACAGTTGGCATTGTGATTATTTTTTAAAGACTTTTTGTGCACTTTTCTTGACTTTTTCACTCAAATGAAAGTTGGATCCTAGTCAAACTTGTTGGGAATGGACATGGACTTGACCTCCAAATTTGTTCCCTGGTGCTGTCATTATCAGATTTTCAAAATCAAGAAAAATGTGTAAGGGGATATGTTCCTGTTAGCAACAGTGATGAAGGTCCTAAACAGAGGTGACCTTGATATTCTGAAGTTCACAGGGCCACTTCAGTCTGTGCATGCACGGTCAGCTTCACAATGCTCGTTTCAACATTTGGACACCAGCATTCCTCTGTGGCCAACACTACAGCAGTTCCACGGAACTTCTTAAAATTTATTCAAGATAACAACACAGATACTGGTAACATTTCAACTTTGTTTTTTAATTCATAATTTCAAATTGCAATTAGAAAAATAATACCCGTCTCCACCCACATTGACAACAGGGTACAGTGCACATTAAGGGTGGATGTGTTGCATACAACTATGTCCACAGTCAGGAACCGGAGAATCGAGAATCAACCATCAACCTTTTGACCTACATGAAAAGTACGTAAAAATGGGTCCCACCAACAAGCTCTCAAGCCCTAAAGATTTTTAAGATTTTCATTTTCTTCTTCTTGTTTGGGGTGGAGGAAGATGATCTTGCATTCCATTTTAGTACTGTCATATCCTTTCAATATTCTGTCCTACTTATATCTGGTATCTGCAGTTTTGATGTAAATACAAACACCTTGTAATAATTGTGTGACTGCAACTCTCATCTCCACTTACATGTCTTTTGTTCTGTCTTTTTAAGGGAAAGACTTTGTCACTCTATTTCTCCCATATGACACCAAATACATGTGGGCAAGAATATCAACACAAAAGCATTACGCCTCTGAATCTGGTTTCTGATGCAAAAACATCAAAATTGACGGGTACACGGTACCAAGCCAGATTGAGTCTTCATATTTCTGAAGCAGTCAGTAATCTTCTGAATGACCAACATGAAAATGTAAAAACTTAAAACCATTTTTTTTCTCCTTTGTTTTTTCCATGAAAAAAATGCTTCCAAAGCAGACCAGGCTGTGTTCATTGTTACTACATAAATGAAGTGGAGAAAACAGAGATAGGTCTGTTAAGCAAGAAAAAAAATATATAATGATAACAGTGGGGAAAGTCCTATTGATACACAAGATACTCCCAGATAATGATGGTACTTAAAATGGTCTTTGACCGACAGTCCTTGAAATGTCTTACGAAATATAATTTCTTACCTCCTCTCTTGTGAATGCACAATTCACCAAGAACCTCATTTTGCTAGACACTTTATGGAAGTTGTTGATGTCCACCCAATTTACAACTGAACTTCTATGCTTGAGCCAAACCATTCACAGAAGCCCAAAATAAGGCTAAAAGTAAGAGATACTTTTTCCCCTCAAGGACTGATCCTGGGTTTCTTGGAATACATTGAAGTTCTTGTACATATACTTTCCAGTTTACCAACTGTACATGAATACATATTACAGGTACAAAGCTTATATTTTGTTGCTGAAATAACTTAAATAAATAATTACATGTTCCCTGGCTTAAAAATATCTCACCAATGAAACTTACATTAAACTCAAAGGGGAAACAGAAGGTATTCATATTTAACTGTAAACCTGCTCTGGTCCCCCCCAGATGCTGATCAATGAAACTACGTCTCGGCCATGGTGAAGGCACTTGTAACTGTTAAGTTACTTTTAAACCATCCAGAAATAACACTTTTTCTACCAGAAAGATAATATTTTCTAAATATGTTTAGCATCCTGAATGTTTTAAAACTCAGTCCATGTTTTCTTAAGCTTTTTCTTTTTCAAGTTGTTACTTTTATCATTGAAGGTCTGTTGCCCTGCTGATATTTGCCCTCCTTCATGTCAATTTCCTTGATGCAGCCCAGGTGGCAGCACCAGGATCTCAGTTAATATGAATACCTCCTATTAGACACCCGTTTTATTGTGATCTGTTGCTTTTTTACCAATCACCAATCAAAATTCAAAATGAATAAAACACTACCCTGAACACTGCCCACTGACTGATCATAAAAGGTCTGGTGATTCTTCTGAAAAAATGGACTTTCAAATTTATCAAAGCAACATGTGCCACATCTTTCAAATCACGTACCCTGAAAATAATAATTTCCACAGCCCAAGCACACAAAATGGCTGCCCACTGAGACACCTGGTGGAGACAAGGTGCAATACATAATAATTATATACACAATATTTTGTGTGTATGCATGCATGCACGTAGCTGGTATGTGAACATGTGTATGTATGTTAGATGTATTCATGTTTGTGTACTTTTACACCTGCAATGTTAACCCACAACAATGGCCAACAAATAATATGAAGTATATGCACAGAAGAAAAACTTATTTTACATTTGGATATCAACATCATGGGCTTTTGCTGAAACACTTGAGCCCTATGGCTATGTACATTACAGCATTTCCATGGTACCTGCACACAACAAACAACAGTTAACAGCTGCCTGCATTGGTTCGACAAGGTCCAATCAAAACGCCTGAAATATAATCAGGCAACTTTTAAAAAATTTATTTTCCCCTTCTGTTTGAGTGAGCACTTTTGGAAACATGACTATGTCGTACGAAACCTGTGACAGTGAGTACATATTTTGTGCAGACATTTAACATTGGCTATTCCAGTTAATCCGATAATTTTACACATACATTTAACGCTTTTGAAATGTTACATATAATGTATAGTTTAACCCTCTGGACACTAAGCATTTTGTAACTCAATGTGTTTAGTGCTGATATATCGGCTCTTGGGGTTAAATAATAGTCTCTATGTGTCCACAAAAAGTTCAGTGCTTGTGACAGTATTTACATTACCCCTGGCATGCCTTATCTCTTTCATATCTCTATGAGCGATAAGAGCAGTATCCTTGTAAAGCAAGCGAACAGCTGGGCTAAATAGGAGATGTTGTTCCTCGTCAAACCAATGCAGACCAAACAAGCCGACGGCACAATATTAACGATATTAGTGCATCCACATTGCACTGTGACATTTTGTTTCACACCTAGTAATGTTGATATATCAGCTAGCCAGCACATACAGCGGCATAGCTCGAGTCCAATGCAGTATTGACCCAAAAAGGTTTTCACATAATTATGCTACTATATTCTTTAAGAATATCATTTAATTGATCAAATCAAAAAGCTACACTACAAAGAATTGCATGGTCAATAAATACACCTAGAACCATTCATATATGGTTTTGAGTCAGGACTCCCTATGGCCAAGTATAAAACATGAAAATCTGGTTCTGGTGTTTTCATGTCCAGTGTCATTTTTATGATGAAAATATACCGGGTTGCTAATGATAGAGGCGATGTTGAGAATTGAAGCGTGTCTCGATGAACAGAACATGGACTAGCTTTTGTCATATTTCGCAGCCTATTTCTACGTCTCCTTATTCACAGCCATTTGCTACACAGAGTAGTTTGTCTACAGTTATCTTCAAACAGGCTACATCGTCAATATGAATGGCAACAACTTTTAATTTTCCAAAGGCCAACATTGATCAAGCCATGTGTAGAATTCCCTATACATGGTGACTTCTTTGAGAGAACTTGTCTGTACATTGTGGTACAATCACATTCACAGGACCACAAGTTACACTACAATGAGGCATTGTAATGCTGACATGGTAGTAGTGTTGTGAAGCTGCACAATGTGTCAATCCAATGAATATTCCTTCTCCCAACCACCATGTCCATGGAAACGATTGCTGTATAAAGTCCTTTGTTGGTTGCAGGTACTAGCCGATGTAAAAAATCCCTCCTTCTGGTAAAATTATTCCAAGCTGATTCTTCCATAATAATCCAAAGCACTTACAGAAGTTGAAGCCTTCTGCTTTTATCTTAAAAAGTCCTCATTTACAGTGTAGATCTAGCAAATATGTTAAAGTGAGTGAGCACCGCGTTGCTTCCAATTATACAAGTCTGTGTGGCGCTACGAGGACAGACCTCTCACTGTCTAGTTCTGCCATACCCAATCCTGTGTACTCATCCTATGAACTTAATTCTGATGAAGGTATAACGCTCTTCCTGACTATGATGAAGATCTCCTTCATATGCTGGCTAGACATTTTGTCTGTCCTGCGTATTTTGTTACAGTTGCCACACATCAGTCACTATCAGTGTTCACCGCCCACCTTTGAGATCAACTCGTCACATATAGCTGTCAGTTCCTTGTTCTCCCTTGTCTGCAACAAATTATACTCAATGTCAGAGTTACCAAATTCAAAATTGTCAACAAATTTCCACTGAATGTTTTATTATCAGTCATTAAAAAAAAATTGTTCTGAACTCATTCCACACCAGTCCCTGATATTTCCGTAAATTTACCTGGATTTAAGATGACAATTGCACAAGTAAATTCTTCATGAAAAGAGCTTTCGTTCAAGTACCAACATGCCTACAGTCTTAAGTCAGTGGTTCTGGCACTGCCTGGCAAGTCATGCTGCAGCTGCTGCAAGGGCAGCTGCAGCATGACTTGCCAGGCAGTGCCAGAACCACTGACCAAGGCCTGTGACTGTAGTATGGAATGAGTTAAATGCCCACACAGCAGTGTGTCAAGCATAATTTCTAAAACCTATAGCACTAGCTCCAAAGGAAGCCATCATGTGCAGACTGCATTAATTCTTTCAATTTATAGTTTTTCCATATACATGCAATTCAACAAATGTTGTTCTATTTACATAACAAAAACAATTTACAAAATTTCATCTTTCCATCTTAATCAATGTCATGATCTGTCATTGATTCAGAGTTCTAGCCATTGTTAAGTAAAATAAGCTTGAATCAGCTCCTCCGCACCTTCCAGCTAAAATTACCCCAACATACACTGTCATCTGCTTCAGTTGTTCAATTTCACTTTCTCATCAATACATCATGTTTCGAACGAGTGAACCTAGCAGGATGCCATAGCCCAGATCAACAGCTTCTCCTGTACACCTTGGACTCATCAAGCGAACCTGCTGATCCAGTCTCACAGATTTTTATTCCCAGCAGACAAGTAAGAGCATACCTTTTGGTCCACCGTCTGTTCCAGACTCTGCACCTGTAGTTCTGCCTTCTTAAGCGCTGCCTGCAGCCGTGCATTCTCCGACCCATTTACCTTCCTCACCTTTTCAATTTCTTCATTTGCACTGTCAAAATAAATACATTTCGACGTCTCAATGCAGGTCAGGATTCCTTGGTTACCCCAAGCACATGATGATAAAATGGCCAATGAACAACACTATGCTAATAATTTCAAGTCTATTATAGCAATTTTTTAGACATAAATGTTCTACAATGAAGTCACACAATACAATGCACATTCTATTATGTTTATTTGGTTGCCAAGGGCCTTCAGCTGATCAAAGTACTGGATAACGGGTTGTGGGATGTCCACAACCTGGAATTTCATCAACAACCCAGTTGAGCAGTGTGTGCCTGCCTGTGGCCATTGTAGGAAAGACTGGCACAATTATCTTAGCACATAATAAAACACTTTCATTGTCATCCATGAGTCACTGCAGGTGCATCCACCGACCTGGCACTGCCCCTGGTCTCCGCTAACAGCTTCAGTCAAGAGCAATTCTCAATCTGTGGATGTGCCTGCAATGACTTCCGCAACAAGTTTTGTCTATATTCAACATCGAAAGAACACCTAAAGACTTTTTTTGAAAACGAAGAACAATTAAGATTACCATATTATGTTTGTTGTTTCATTAAAATAGCAAACAATTTTCTGTAATCACCCATCTGCAAATACATGTACAGTGAAAACTCGTTATAATGACACCATCTGTTCCCTTAGAAATGTGTCCAATAACTGAATATGTCAGAGAAATGAGTCAAACAACAAAGGAAATGAACTTTTGCCATTATAATGAATATGTTGGATATCTGAGTGTCATTATAATGAAGTTTCACTGTAGTTAACTCAATGACATCCCCGCAAAAGTCTCACAATTTCTCATGTGCAGCTCTTTGGTACTTACACTTCCAGTTTCTCCTCTGCGTGTGCCTTTAGGGCCTGGTATCGCTGCTCTTGTTTTTTCAGTCGTCCCTGGAGATCAGCCACACACTTCTTGAGAGTTTCTTCATTCTGCAAGATTATACACAGAACCAGTTTATACCATGAACACTGCAGCACAAATAGAAAGTTATTCATGGACTGGCATAAACAATCTGGACCTTAAATTACAGTAAAGACTGAATACCAATCAAACTAGTCAGTAAAAATTCCATGATCTTGAAGGTCAACAGCTTTCCTTCACACATGTTGGCCACTATGTGCTGAACCCACACTAAGAAAGCTGTTGAGTCAGACTTATTCTGACCAGGACTGGGTTACACAATTTTTAAATTTGTGATCCTGGGGTGTTACAGTGCCAATTCACGCAACCAAGGTTTTGGCACATCATATACCGCAATGTTTATTATCCTGCGTATGTGACAGTGTAAGTCTGTTTCCTGTCACTGGCCAGCTGTGCAGATGCATTTTGCCACCAGAGGGCAGCTCTGCAGTAGTTAAATCCCACTAACTGAGCAGGTTGTCAATTCCTTGTGACTTTAGGACAAAATCTTACCTTTTTAAATCCTTCCACTGCACTCTTGCTTTTCTCATATCTTCTATGGAGATCAGAAAATGCTGTTTCCACTGACTGTAAGTCCTCAAGAGCCTAACAAAACAAAACATAAATTGTGATTTTTCCTGCCACAACACCACATACATGAAACTTCTACCCAATTTTCAGAATGACTGCTGATCTCATTTCACACATCCACACATATAAATTCTGGAATGGAGCATGTTCGATGAACTGAACTACATGGCGGCAGCACCTGCTTCTGTGTCCAACATTTCTAACCTATGAACTTAGACTTTTTATTCCCTCGGTGTAGCCACCTGCAACAGGTGGATACCACGGCCAAGTTGCCTTTAGTGCCACCTGCAAATAGGTTCCATTTACAAGGTGACTGGGAGTAGTTAGGAATATGCATCTTGATCAAGGTTTATATTGTAAAAAAGACAAAGTTCAGTACAACTGAACCACTCCTCCTCGAGCTGTTATGCTTCATGCAGGGGCCAAATACAACATTTACATTTCAGAAATGTACAACTTAAGCCATTTTACTGTGATAAGAGATTTTGACAAGGGTTTCACTTTTGTGTGGTCACTAGTTTTACTTTTTTTCACTTTTCCATACTGAATATTTTTGATGAAATGAAATATCAGAAGAAAGGCACTGACGATAAAATCTTTCTCACATATTCTCCACAGACTTTTTTCTTTTTCAATGTTCTGTAATAGTATATTTTTTTACCCCCCCCCCCCCCAAAAAAAGTATTTACCTCAGGGGGGCTGACAACTGCTGTATTAGCATGCCATATTTTGCCATTAAGATGCACCAGTATGTGTTTCATGTCAATTTCATCTGCTTCTCTTTTTGCTAGTAAGAATAACATGCAGCTTTCCTCCATTAACTCTGGCCACATTTGCTGTGAAACGCTGTTGATTCTGGTCTTCAGACGGCTAAACCTACTATTATGATTTACTCACCTGATCCCTCTCCTTAAGTAAGTCTGTCATAGATTCTTGTGATGCACAAGATGTTGTTTCTTTCTCCGCTGAAACAAATAAAATGTAAATGTGAGATCCAGACATAACGTTCAACATTGCATTATATTTGTCTTTACATACTGTCATTTAATTCAAGCTTTTGATTGATAGGGGCTGTGTTGGTCACATTTGTTCCCCTATCATTTTTCAGAGCTGACATCAGTTGAAAACAAAATTACAAAATTAGGAAATCATTTGCTTTTCTTCCTGTGTCAACAACTTAAAATATTGCACACTCACAAATATCGGGAACAACTGTAACTAACAACTCAATGACATTTTGTGTTGTACTGGAGTTCCTTCATTAGTGAAACAAATTGTCTGCTGGGTAGTGGACACACAGCAGCTTTAATAACTTATAGCATAAGAGAACCACATCCCATTCTCAACTGCACATTGGAAAGTATATCAACTTCTGTATCGACATGCCACAAGACTTACGACCAATGTATCACCATTACACAAGCTGGGACCCCGTTTGTCTCCACAGTAATGCATAAGACAGGCACACCCCAAGTCTTGAAGCCGCTGACATGCTAAGTAGTGCCAAAAAAGCCAAGGTTTCACAAAAACCACTACGAGTTTCATTTGTGTCAGTGATCTTCCTACACTTCAGTGGATTGGCACAGCCTCACTGCTCTTTAAAAATGGGCATGCAGATACCAAAAAATGTCGTGTGAAATCAATACACAGAAGTCTGATTAAAATGAAGGTTTTCCAAACTGCCTTTTTCCCCTTTTCCAATTCCATGCAACCATGGTAGTCCCACCATTTCCTCTGAACGCATTTTGTGCCCCCAGAAACCCATATGGGAACTGAACTGCTCAAAGGCAGTACTGTTACGCAAGATGTAAAACCAAACATACAGCAAGGTACAGTCAAGAAACAAATTAAAATCTTGGCAACCCGATGAAACGGAGAAAAAGATACACTGTTAGTGAGTTGTTTTGTGTTAATAACATAAGGTAGATGTATAGTTAATTGACATGCTTAGTAGTAAATTACAAGGGGTTAACATTCATTGGTGATATCTTTATTTAACCCTTTCCCATCCCTCTACTTTTTTCTAAGTACTATGTCCATTATACGACACATGAAGTGCAATGAGTTCATACCTAAGGAGGCACAAAAACCTTGATTAAACAATAAACAAAACTACCCAAATTTTGATTCATTTATAGCTTTCATTTTGGGAATTCAACTTGTGAAAGTGCATGCTTTTCCTTCATAGGATCTTTGGGTGGCAATAAGTATGCTGATGCAGTTGAGTATGGTCACAAAATAGCCATACAAGTGTTTGGTAACATGGAACAAGCTGTCCATTCCATGACAAATACAGTGACATGTGTATGTTAACACTTTGAACCTCAGCAACACATTGCAAACACTGTATTTGGCACCAATCTTGCATTCATGTCAACCTGTCCAAGCCCAGGCAGTCAAACACGGTGACTGGGACACAACATGCCTGGAAGCTACACTGTATTACAATTTATTTAACTCATTCCATACCAGTCCCTGATTTTTCCATATATTTACCTAAATTTAAAACGACAATTGCATGTTTAAATTCTTCATGAAAAGAGCTTTCATTCAAGTACCAACATGCCTATAGTCTTAAGTCAGTGGTTCTGGCACTACCTGGCAAGTCATGCTGCAGCTGCCCTTGCAGCAGCTGCAGCATGACTTGCCAGGAAGTGCCAGAACCACTGGCCAAGGCTGTGACCATAGTATGGAATGAGTTACAGCATCATCATAACCCTAGCATGCCACAGAGCTGACCCTAACAATGGAGCCCAGCCTTGGCTGCAGGGACTACATCTGCTCATCGAAGGGGTTTCCAATCATGGCTCATGTTATGAAGATGAGACCAACACAAAATCAAATTTCAGCATACATTTTTCTGGAATTATTTACAAAATGACAACATTTTTCAGCAAATGATACAAATAAATTTATGGCTTCCAGAGCATGTTGTAATATATTGGACAGAGGTCATTCACAAGTCAAACAAAACCAGATGTGATCTGTGTTACCTGTGACATAATACAGATCTGCAACATAATAGAATCATTGGTCATCTAAGGCTATATGGAGATACTAGGCAAGCCAGCTACAACAACCATCAAATTAAAGACCTCATTCATATGGCAGTGTATCTGGGCTACATGTGTTTGTCCATCTTGTTTTGCATGAATAAAGAAAATTGTTTAGTTACATACACATGTAAACAGAACTAAAATTGCCAGGCCTACCCTACCCACTCACACACTACTTGGTTTTTGTCTGCTAAACAGATCCAAATAATACGATTTTCGCCTTTGAAAGATGGAGATTGACCTGTTTAGGAGACAATTGTATCTGTCACAACTTACAAATTACAATTACTGATGTTACAATGAAACTGGCCTTCACAGTTTGTCACATGACTGTCATGTGACTGAATCCCCTCATGTCAGTGTGCCATGACAAGCTAAATGACAGACATTCTAGCCATCAAAACTCAATCATACATGTATGGCAATGATTCCAATTGTGCTTTGCAAGGTATTAAATCTTTAGCCAAATCAATACTTTTGGTGTTTACTTTTAATTTTTCACTGTAACATCAAGTCTTGTACAAGAACGTTGCCCCAAACCAGCTGTGTAAGAAAATTGTAAATACTACGAAAATGCTGATGAGACTAGGAAACTGGATCCACTCACATGTCAAGTGGAGAATGACATCTATATCTATATCTATGGGCTGTTTAATCTTAAGTAATGTACAGGTTGTGACTGACTTACCTATGACCTGGTTCATTGTTTTCTCATATTCCGCCACAATACTCCTTAAAGCAAAACACAGAGGACACCGTGTCAATTAGTGATGACAATATACCCACAATCATTTCTTAATGAAATACTCAATCACTTGCTCGACCCCCTATCACTCACCCACGTGACACCAACTACTACATATCAATGTAATTAATACTCATAATTACTTGTCACTATAATACCCATTATCACTCGTCCTTGTAACACCCACAATCACATGTCAATATTATATCCACCATCACTAGTCAATGTAATACCCACCATCACTTGTCAATGTAATACCCTCCATCACTTGTCAATGTAATACCCTCGATCACATGTCAATGTAATACCCATCATCACTTGTCAATGTAATACATGTACACACCATCATTTGTCAATGTAATACCCACCATCACATGTCAATGTAATATCCACCATCACATGTCAATGTAATACACACCATCACATGTCAATGTAATATCCACCATCACATGTCAATGTAACATCCACCATCACATGTCAATGTAATACACACCATCACTTGTCAATGTAATCTGTCCATGCTCACATTCTCTACCACAACATTTTGTAATCTGTGAGTCTGTTCAACACCACAATAGCCTGCTTATAGACATTTTCTGACTGTAGACTATTTAAGCACTGCACTTATGAATTACTACTTCATACAATACATATGATCTCACATGGGTGCAGTGAGATATCGTGTTATATCATCATTGTTGCCGGCATGTCACAATTAAGTTGTAACAATGTTCTGGTCATGTGACTAGGGTGGAATATTGTTCTCTGTCCTAACTCCCCAAAATCCATCTTTACCTGCCCAAAACAGAATAAAACTTCTTTTTAAACAAGAGAATAATCCCACTACAACAAGCACCCTCTCCCCCACATAGAGAACAGAGATACCAAAAGTGTCCTTTTATCACTCACTTCATCTCATCCTGTGCCTTCTTGTGTCGCTCGGCTTGATCCTTAAGTTGTGCCACCACCTCTTCCTCTTCCCGTAACTTTTTCATCAAATCTCGCTCCCTTGTCAGCAAGCGAGCTTCAAACTGGAGTTCCACCTCCTTACGCATGCGGTTCATGTCAGTTTGAGAGAACTTGAGCACCTGTGATGGATACAGTGTACATGTAGCCTTCCTTCGCGAGTGCCATTTTGTAGACAAACATATAGTCCTCACCATTCCATTGTGAGTCCTATATACTGCCCCACAGTTTTTAAGTCTAAATGAAAAATGGTTATCAAAACAACCTCCTTTACCTTAATATATTTTGCTTATCTGTAGTAAAACAGTTCATTTTTCATACTTTAATGTTCAGCATCTATGTACATACCAGCAGTTTAACCAAGCTTCCAACATACAAACTGAATCATGAAACTGGGCTTGCATTAGCCATTTGCCAATGATGAAAAAAAGGTTGATCTGGCCAAAAAAATTATGAGCATTTGGTGAAAAAATCTTCCATGGTGGATTTTCCTCTGAAATGTCCCTGCTGAAAAATGAACTTTCATCATGAAAATAAGGAAAGGAAACTGTTCAATTTCAAAGTCTTCATATGTAGGAAACCTTCTTTTAAATGCATAAACTGCTGTTTCTTTCACACATTCAGGTATTAATGGCTCTTTCTTCTCCCCTGCTCTTGTCAAAAAGGCAAATCAACCTGGCCAAAATTACATACTTGTTTTGAGATCATATTATGACTTCATACTCCCAGTTTTGGTCCTGGTAATAAATAGTTTGTTGTTGGTGTATTGTACATGTATTTATTCATTAAGGTCTAAAGAGGGGACTTTTATGAAAAACTTATGCCCTGGAGAGACGAAAGAAATAAGTGAACAAGAGGCCTATGGGCCTAATGCTCTGTTGGCATTGTGGCTATTCCTTTCAAAGCTGTGAGTCTTCAAGTGGCTTCGGAACATAAAAAAGCTTAATGTAAAAATTGTCCACCAGATGGCACTTTGCTATACATGTAATCATAGCTTATTTGTGCAACTCCTGTCATGAATATTGTTGCATGTGCCAAGACAACAATGAGCGAGTCCTTAACTTTATGTCCTCAGTGACATTGGGAGAGAAGATCAAGGTCACCCAGATTATGTAATACAAGAGGCCCATAGGCCTGCCTGGTGCTGTCCTGACATTGCCATTAGAGTCCAAGCTATACCCTACCATTACAAAATCATCTCTTTAAACTTTACAGGCATGGTGACCTCTAGTCAGCAGAGCTAAAAATTGATAACATATGTCTGACCATCATATTGAATGCACTACCATCTACTGGCCAAAAAGGGAAATGCATGTACTTTCATGCAGAGGCTTGTCCACTTCAAGCACATTTTGATATAGGCCTACACATATATTTATTTAACAAGCATTTTACCTATAAGCAGAACTCTGATAATTACAATTTATTTTTATTCATATTTGAATAAAAAAGAACAAGTATGCAGCTGATATTTTAAATACTGTATGCACATCACAATACATGTATATATTTGTCCAAACTATTATTCCATACACATAATCTCGTGAGAGAAAAATCGTCACTCACTCACTGCCATGTAAGATTTTATTTATTCTATGTTTAATCGAGAATTTACCGCAAAAATTGTCGCTCTTGTTGCTTAGGTGTCGCCATTTTGAAGCGGAGACTTTTCACTTGGAAATGTCAAATCTGGTGTGCCGTGTTTGTTGACGTTCATCGCAGTTATTCAACGTCACCCGTGACGTATAATTAAGCATAGCTCGCGGACGTTTGATTTTGTCTAAATGTCAATGCATTACGTCACTGACGCAGGCGCGTCACGATTCACTTGTAACAATGTTTAGGTCATGTGACCTACCGTGAGTTACTATTTCTGGATTTCACTCCAGAAAATGATAACTCACTGCCAAACATAGAATAAAATTGAGTTTCACTATATTCTCCCTGAAATTAACCAATTTATACCAGCAGACACTTAAAAATTAATGATTTATTTTATTTAGGAATTGATGCAAATAAAAAATATTATCATCATCATAAGAAAAAGGTTTAATTAATTAATTAGTTCATACTAAAGTGTAAATCTTACAAAAAAGAAGAAAAGGACACTTTGCACAAAATAATATTGACTTGTGGCGGCTATCTTGGACCCTGACCTGATGTCCAAGCACTATATATGTATTAAAACTTGAAAAATTGTGTGTATTGTTGTAAAATCAACCTAAGTTGTTGACATTTATTTCTTTTTTCTCTTTATAAAGTTTATCTTATTTTTGATGACAATGGATGCATATTTACTGCTGCTATTATTACAGATTTATAAGAGTAAAGTTTGGCCAAAGATGGTAAAATTTGGCTACAAGAAATTTTGGAGCTTTAGCCAAACTGGCTAAATGGTGAAAATTCCTAGCACTTGCCACTTGAAACAATAAATGCACTTGATTCCACAAGTTGGTATATGGAAGGCCTTGCCCAGTGGTTTTTGCACTGCTTGCCAAATTATGTCTTGGCTCTGTGCAGCACTGTGGCAACTGCAACATCACTTGAACATGAGGAAAAAACATGGGACTTCAGGGCCAGACATGTTACTACTAAAAAGAAAACTCTTTTTGAAGTCTCTCAGCAAATGGTTTTAATTATATTTCATCTACTTGTACAGAATAATCTTTTACCAACAACGACTTGCATATATGTATCATCGCATTAACGGTTCCAAAATATTAGGTGCATAAGGGATTAGGTTATACACATTTAATCTTAACCGTTCCAGAATTCCTTTATGCTTGATTCAATTTCCATACACAAGTTCAAGTTGTGTACTTACATCAACAATTTCCATGGCATCTCCAGCATTGCCATTGAAGGACTCTGAGGGCCGAGGGGGTGTGGCACTGCCAGGCCTTCCACTGTCAGCCTGCTGCAACACATGCACATCATGCAATTATCAGTTAACTTTCACTGCCAAAATTGCCACAAAGGCTGACGTGCTCTGACTTCATATAACAGAACCAGCATCATATTCTCTGTACACAGACTTTTCATTCAAGTTCCAGCATCGCTACAGTCGCAGAGACCATGGTACATATCAACAGCTTTCCTTGCCTCACTTTGGGTCTAATTTGTCCACAGTGTGCCAAGGTAAGCTGTTGGCTCAGTCTTAGCTTGGCACTGTAAGGGTTAACTCTTTCAGTGCCAATTACGTCTTAAGTTGATCTAAGTCAAACCAGTCTGAATCATCATTAGGATCCCAGATTCGTATTCCTTGTAAAAAGACCTTTCATTCAAGTACCAGTATACCTATACTTCCAGAGAGACTCAGTCCAAAATTTGGCACTTAAAAGAGTTAAAACATACTTCACAGGCTTGTACCATTACAATAAGTCTAGTTTTGAAAGTTTTCTCTGGAAATTATGGCTTATCTGCCATGTCAGCAGTGAGTTTTTGAACACCTCACTAAACATAAATGCCGTGTAATGTAAATCAAAGCCTGACACACCATTTTTGGCACACTGGTCTGTATTGACAGCAGATGATTCCAGAGGTTGTCATTTCTGTTTTTCTAAAATTCAGCGAAAAACTGTTTGGGGGCCCATATTACCCAACTTGACCCTATATATTGGCCAGGGCCACTACACTTAAGTTTAAAGTACATCTCAGGTGCAGACCTTCTGCTGAATCACAGTCTTGCTCAGCACAATTATTACACAGTCATATGCCCTGATAGTTATGTTGTCCTCTTAGAAACTGTTACTCCTCACTGATGTCTATCAGCTTTTGTTGACATATAAAATTTTGTATACATGGGGGTGGGGATGGTCAAGTAGTCTTTCAGGCTTCAATTGACCTGAGAAGACAAAAACATTTGTATGACACTTAATCTCACACTTTGGTAACATTGTCTCACTGCAAAATTATTCACAAAAAATGTCACAATATTTTTATGTAAGATGTTCCACTCTTTGAAGTGGTTTCTAATATAACATAGTGGGCACTGTGACTGCCACATCTCCTGGTTACAAGATTGTACTGATGTATAAGCACTGACCACTCTGTGGCACCCACCACCAATCTTACATGTAAACAATGAACATTCAGCACATTTTAACATTGTATATGTTTGCATAGAGGTGGGGGCTGTTCGTGAATGACTGGTAGAAAATCTCAATTTTTGCCCTACTATTTGGCACGCACAGAATTACATAAAAAAATGCTAACAAGCAGTCTGATGCATTATGTATGTAACATTTATGATATGAAGTGTAAATTTTATGAAGATCCCACAATACTTAAATTCCGAAGTCGAATATTTTTTCTTTGTTATATGTAGCCATACAAAACAGTAAAATGACTAAATCCAGGGAGACATCACCTGCTGCCCAGACCTTTTCAATTGTTAATACTGAGTACAGTGGTACCTGCTGTATGCAGCCACTGCCGTGACAGGTCACCAGCTGTATGCAGCCACTACCGTGACAGGTCACCTGCTGTATGCAGCCACTACCATGACAGGTCACCTGCTGTATGCAGCCATTACTGTGACAGGTCACCTGCTGTATGCAGCCATTACTGTGACAGGTCACCTGCTGTATGCAGCCATTACTGTGACAGGTCACCTGCTGTATGCAGCCACTACCATGATAGGTCACCAGCTGTATGCAGCCACTGCCGTGACAGGTCACCTGCTGTATGCAGCCACTACCGTGACAGGTCACCTGCTCTTTGTGGCCACGTTTTTCCTGGCTACAAGAAGGAATTTCTTTAATTCACCTGTAGTCACAAGTCCCGTGCTGTATGTCGCCACTTTTTTGTGGCAGAAAGGATGACCACATACAACAGGTGCCACTGTACTGTCATGTTGCTAGTTACACTCTCTGTTTACAAAATATCAACATCACATGAAGCACATACATGTACTTAAATATAGTACAGTGGTCCCTGTCTTATAAGGCCACCTCAAGTGCACCAGAAATGTGGCCTCTTAAGAGGGGTGGCATGGGGGGGGGGATAAAATAAAAATACCATTTACTGCTTGGAGAAGCTGCCCCTTTACAGTGGGTGGCCTCTCACCAGGGTGCCTTATCAGCGGGGGTCCACTGTACATTTACGCTATAGATGTTTTCATAAACAGCTGTTTACTACAACAATACAATAAGCCAATGATACACGTTACCTTCAGGAGACAAAAAACACTATGGAAATCACATAAATGTCTGAACACAACATATATGTATGCAGTATCTCTGGTTACTGTCTCTTATGAAAGGACACACAATACACAATCATCGAACTGGACATGGACATTTACACAAATATGAAACCACCGATTTTCAAAATGTTAACAAAAACACAATGCTTTAGCAAAGTATTTTGCTATGTCTTACAGCTATACACAAGAAGAGTGGTGTAGTAACATACAAGACAAGTCAATAAGTATATATACACTTCAGCCACAAAATCACATTTTAGCACAAAGCACAAATTAAAAGAGCACAGGTCTTGGCCTCAAACTGAAAAGAGACAGGAGTGAAGTGAGTATCTGACACGAGTGCCTGGCCACCACTGACAAGTGCTTGGAATGTGACAGAGAAGCCGTCAGGTTCGCTATCTGTGGCAATACATGCACTGAGATCACCGTCTGAGCCTCCTGTACCACGCCTTACACGAACCAAAAGACGAAAGCTGGACCAAAGTACAACCAAACAAAGCAAAGCCTGAAGATCAGGGAAAGGTGTGTGCATGCTCAATGCCCACTTGCATTCCAGACAGGACATTTGTGGAATGCTAGACGGAGGGGCCAACAATCCGTTTTACCCTGGCTTGGTTCCCAGAGACTTTCCATTTCGGGGTCAGAACTGTTCCCTGCAATGCATGGTGTGTGCTGCCTGTCATTGCTGCCAGTACATGATTTCAGGAGAGAACTGTCAGGACCACACCATGATCTCTGCAGATCAGTATGTACCCTTCATGCACACGGCGATATGAAGAACCAGTCACTACTCCCATTTTCTCAATCCCACATTCCCCAGCAAAGTGTCCCAAACTTGATCCAGTAAGAACAAGCCATGAAAGTTTATCAGACCCCTGTCAAGCCTTTCCACAATGTGTAAACCTGTGCCAAGGAAAGCTGTTGACGTGGGGCATGTCACCATAATACACACTCTAATATTTGCAGCAACCTTTTACTAAAAAAGAAAAAAACAAGAACAAAACTTTCGTTCTAGAGAGAATATCCCAGGTCAACAGCTTTCCTAGGTGCCCATTGCACCCAATGTGTGCTGAGAAAAGCTGTTGACTCAGTCCAAACTTCGACACTGAAACAGTTAAGCTGATGACAATTCATATCCAGGCACTGCTGGCCAGTCTGAGATGGAAAGTATTAAGTACAGAGAGAAAGCATCACAATACTACATTACAAACTTCAAGTGTGCACTCTGACATCCACACTTTTACTATGTGTACTTTTTTGCACTTAGGCAAGATTTTGTATGACCGCACATCAGATCATTCCGAGGTTAAGTCTGCCATGAAAAACTGATGTCATTGGTCAGTACCAGAGGTCATGTGATAGGCAGCAGGGCCCTCCAGTCCAGACAAATATACAGAGAAGGCTTTTCTCAGGGGACAAAATTTTGGAGAGTAGATACTGTCTGATAGAGATCATAGCAAATGTAGTGAATGAACAGGTAATGTATTATGGCACAAATTGCACAGTTCTTTTTCTTTTTGAGGCAAGCAAACCTCCAATGAAAGTTTACAGAAAAATCTATCTGACATTTTACCAGCCAGTGCACAGGAGATGCATTATACTTCAAACACAAAGCAAATTGGTCAATATATGGCTGCTGTGGAATGGGTGTCATACCACTACTGGTATTTATGGGCACTAATGCTGAAAGTGAGTTTACTGTCCGGTTGCTGAGCATGTGTCACTGACTGCATGTCACGTGTCACATGTTCAAAACCAAACAGCATATGCACAGTACCTACATGGCGGTGACCATGCAATGAAAATGGAATCCAGAAACATCAAAATTGTAACAAAATCTGTTATTGACCTGTCCGGGAGTCAATACAGTTTGTCTTGACTGACCCTTGAATGGAACAACATGGGAAACAAGCCTAGGTAAAATGGATGCAGCCGTTGGCATGATGCAGAATTATACTGATTTGACACAAGGAACATATACATTAACACTCCTCCATTAATCAGGTACATACATCTGTCTCAGGGTCAATATGCAGGACCTCCTCATGATCAAACTGCAGCGGGCTCTCTGGTCGCCCGCTCGCCACAAGATCGAGTGAGTCCTGAGACAGCACTTGGGCATCATCAAACTCTGAGTAGCTGTTGACATGCTCAATCCATGAGCCCTGCATATCAGTGGGGCCGGTAGCAACCTGCTCCCGGCTCACCGTCATTTCACATGACCCTGTGAGGTCCTAGCAAACAAGCAAAAATAGGACCAACACCCAAGATTAGAGTCAGAGCTGACAGCTCACTATGGGAGCATGAGACCCAGTGAAAAGGAGGCAATTTACGCTGAAAACCTACAAATTAAGTATTAGTACTGGGAACATTCTTAAGAACAGTGTATTGTATCAGCTGGATCAAATACATTTTGCTACACCCTGTATTGAACAAGCACACTTGTTACTTTCTGTGGATGCAAACAACTTGATCGAAGTTTCATCTGCATCCTCTGACAATTATTGATTCCAGCATGGGATAACATGTGATTTCCTACTCTGGTGAGCAATACAGGCTGAATCTTTCACTTGATGTGGTATTACAAAAGCTGAGGTCAAACAATTTTTCATAATGAAAAGATCTCATCTATATATCATAAAGCATCATAAATAATACTGTACAGTCTTGAAAGATAGTAGTAACAATGCACAATAATTATTTCTATATTCAGTGACCAGCTGGCAATGAAGTTGATATAGCCCACTTGACCTACCTCTATTTTTGATATCCCTATTCACATACATGAACAGTGTTTGAAATACGGCCTTTTAATGCTACCAAGACGCGTGAAAAATGTGATGTACAAGTCAACTTGCCACTGCACCTGTCTCAATTTTACAAGCATTTTAATACGCACAACAGTCAGTTTATCAAAGCAGTCTGTTTGCAGACAGGTCAATATATTTCCTTATTTCTGTCACTGATGCATCATATACTCCCTGCCAACCTTGACGGCTTAGCTGTATCAAACCATCAGCGCACCACACATAGAATCCCTCTCGTGCACACATACTGCATTCTGTATGCAATTTTTTTTGCAATTTGTTTGATCCCCAGACGAATATCAGAGAGTAACAATACTGCAAGATTACAAAAATTCTACTAACTAAGACTATGTTTTAGGGATACTATGTATGGTACAAGTCACAGGCCAAGCTTCAAAGCTGCAGTTGAGTGCTCATTACTCTAAATAGGCCACGATATGCTGAACATATGAATACATGTATTTGCTGTTTTTGAAAAATTACTTAGAAAGCCTCTAGATAATGAAGCTAAAGTCAAATGTAACTTTCCAGGTTTGAATTCTCCAAAGCTGATGAATGTTTATATGCTGAACATACCAAAAAATTACTGGAGCACAGTTGAGCTATTTCACCAGAGACTGCAGCTTTAAATAATGGATACACTTCAATGAACATGCACATGTACACAAGATGTTGCAGTAACTGACAATGTAGGTGTCTAAGCTGGTTTGTAACAGGTAAAAGCACAAATATCACAGCCCAGATAAACATACATACCTGTTCATTACCCTGAGGACTACATTGGAACAGTTTGTCCACATCTTTGGATGCATCTAGGTGTGACTCGACCTGCTGGTCAAGTACTCGCTGTGCCGGGTGACGGGCCGTCTTGGACACAGCCTTGGCAGGAGGCGGAGTGCTCATCAACAACAAATCATCACTGGAAGAAGAATGTGACAAAATAGTCAAGTCTTGCACACAGGAAGCAAATATGATCAGTTAGCACTTGTACGTATGCACACAACAAAGTCAGCAAAGACATTTTAGCTTCATAAACTATGTAGGACACAACTTAATTTTTTTTATAAATGGACAACCTTGGCATCTTATCTCTTCTCCAGCTGTGTAACTTACATAACACGTTTCCAATCCACTGTCACAATTCCAGAGAATTTAACCCACAAAATATTGCTTGGCATTAGAACATTCCACATATTTTGAGCATGCATAGGATTGTAAATAATGACTACATGTCTGAAGACCTGATGGAATTTTGGCCAAAGGGAAATGAAGGCTCACATTATGTACATGTCCAAAACTGCCTCAATTATTCTGGTAAACAGTATCTTGCTCTCTGAAAACAGTCACCAGCACATTCCAAACAGTCAGAATAAATAAGAACATGTGTGCTCCATGACATTTTTAGAAATTGGAGAGCAAAAAAATTAGTTGCTATTGCTGCCACCAGGTGACACTATACTCACCTGTCCTGCAGGGCTTGGACCGTGGGTATGCCCTTGGCCTTTCCTTTTGCCTGGGCTGGCACTAACAAATACAAACATACATGTAGGTCACATGATAGCACAGTAACAGTGTGTTAGCATTCAAAATCTCGAATACAGCATTTTATCAGCATCTACTACTTCATAATTCTCTACATTCTCATTTCAACAGACATTACGGAACCCTGTCTTTCTTGTTCACGGGGGTGGGGGGTGCTTTATCATTGTGTCTTATCTGAACACTGCCTTAATTGGAGCACCACTTGTAAGACCATCCTACATGTATAGCAATTGTTTAGCCCATGCTTCCATTGCACATTGGGTTCTGGATAACTCTACAAGTATTTTGCTTATATTACACACATTGAGTCTTTTATGAGGACTAAGTTCAGGTAAAATTTGTGTGACTTTGGCCTATTTTCATAGGTCATAGGGTAGCTGCCAATGTTAACATCAATGCTTGATGTGGAACTTGTGTCCAGTCATGTACATGTATGAAGCCTGCTTTCATTTGTATTACCCAGAAGACCATGAATTTGCAGTAATTTTTCGACAGAAGTACCGGCAACTGAATTTGCAATGTACTGCACTATTCTATGGTCAACCATGAAATAACCAATTAACTTGAAAAAACGAAACAAATCTGAATATGTATATTTCCTACGTCTTCTTATGGCAATGAATGATGACCCGGAAAATGTCAGGTCTACATAGAAACTTTAAAACCCAAACAGGTCTATTCTTATTTCACTTCATGCAGCCACAGAAGATATTTTTAGTGCAAAAATCATGAAAACTTCAGGCCAAGCTGGGCAAAGGTCAAAGGTCACAATTCTAATTGAGCACCTGTAGGTTCCATTGAATAACACCTGCAAATACTTTGTAGTAGTACATTTTGGCATCTGAGCAAATATTTTTGGAACTGAAATAGTATCAACACTGAGCAGGGCAAAATGTATTTCCCATGATGCTCAGCTTCAACTGTCAATTAAAAGCATGCATGGATATTTTTGAAAGTTTTAACCCCCCCCCCCCCTCCTTGTTTCAGTATTGAATTAACAACATATTTGATACAAGTTGGGAGTTGCTGACAAAGAACTTGCTATTTAACAGGTTTTAAGTACGAGTATCATTAAAATATTTTCCATTAATAATAAGCTAAGCAAGAATATTGAACTAGGCAATGTTCGACCTGTGGCCAGACGTGTAATTTATGGGCAAGCTGGTTAATGGGAAAAAGAGTTGTAACTGGTGCCTGTATACATACCTGGGCTGTCCCCCTTGACCAGAGGGTCAAACTTGACATACAGGGATTGCCTGGCAAGGGCCGACTCCTTAAACTGAAACACAACCAAACCATTAGTATGTTGACATTCCAAGCTCCTTCTACAGTGACACAACGGCAGCTGGTCACTAATGTGACAATGCAAAAGTCTATTTGCTAGAAAGCTCAGATCAATATTTGTTTGACAAGCAAAACCACAAGACTTGCACTTTAAAACAAGGTAACTGTCCACACAGAAAACTACAACATCAAACCTTTGAAATCGGCCATGGATTAAATTGCATGGTTTGTTGCCAACACCACAACGAAGCACGATATGGTTCCAATCTGATCATGCAATTTCAATGGATTAAGGTCAGTTTGGTTTTGAAAAGCTCAAATGGTTTTATCAATAAATGCAAGTGTGGCAGACTGAAGCCACAGCACATTGGACTGCTTCACATGGCACAAAAAAGTCTCCATGCCTTTTTTGCCCTGGCCAAGTTGCACAAGCCATATCTCTGTTACACTGAGCAATATGGATTTATTCCACTACAACCATATATCTATGAACACAGTTTATCCTGTGATATACAGTGGTACCTCTTCTGAGAGACCGCCTAGGGCGAGTTGAAATGTGGTCTCTCAAAACAGATGGTCTTTCATTAGATGTCAACAACACAGAAAAGATAACACAGTGTTCTGAGAGAGCGGTCTTAAAAAGATATGCAGTCTCTCATTGGAGGGGTCTCCCAAGAGAGGTACCACTGTACCTCATCACTTCAACAAAAAAGGTTATGCATAAATTATTTTCATTGACTAATTTTGAAGACATCTTGCGTGTAAAGTATGTCTTATGATGCATGAAAGGTGAATTTTGTTGTTGTGTAAATACATATTTACATGTTCCACTCGAATGAGCCCCCCCCCCCCCCCCCCCCGGTAAAATTAACCCATACTTCTCTGTATACAAACTGGGATTCATAACTGCTATATTTATTGAAGCCTGCACCAGTTTCCGTCTAATGTTTACACTAGCTGTTGTTACCGACATAAACAGTTCAATGCTTTAACATTGACTCCAATAAAAACATGCCCTACAGTTCTAAGAGCAAGCTTCATTATACATCTATATGTTTCATATAAACACTGGTGTAAATATATGTATGATATTCAAGTACAAAGCAGACAAGTGACCTGCCTTGCCAGTAATTAATTCAAGAACCCAATGGCTATTCAGCACAAATATATAATTTACGTTATGGCTGGTACTTGGTAACATGGACAACCTTGCCGTGATAAAGACAGCAGACAGGTTAACTCATCCAAAACTGTAACTCATGGTTCCATTATTTAACCAGAACTAAATGAAAAATGCAAATTCAGATTTCTGTACAAAAGCTGTCCTTCAAACATCAGCCTGGTCTGTGCGACATAAGGTTCGACATTGTCAGGGCGAAGTTCACACAACCATTGCCCCAGTCTTTGCCGCCTTAATAACTGAGTCATACATTAAGGTGGAACCTGGGTGTCAAGATTACCCCTTGTGCCAGGGATTGGTGTCACCAGCAAAATGAAAAGACTGACACTCAGCTTGACCTTTGAGGGCATGACACAATGCAGTTTATATCTTGACAGCAATTGAATCTTGGCTACAAGCCAAATAACAGACTTTCTGAATGGATAACTTGACAAAACAGATCAACCTGTCATCGAAGTGAGAAGTCCTGAAAAAAGCTGGACATCTCTTGGTGAGTCCGCTTACACACTGTGATCCCCAAGCCCAAAAGAGTGTTTGATGACATGAAAGCATGGTAGATATACTTTTCAATGTATCTATTTGTATACATTTAGCAAGACTTTCAGATCACAAAAAGTATTTTTAGTCTTTTTCAAGAAGTGGCAGAATTGAATTTATGTAAGTCATGCTTAAACCTCGCCCCTTTTATTGTAACAGTTTAATCATACCTTTGTACTTATAATTTTAAGTATGTATTTTATATGTGATGTTTTACATAGACTTTTTAGTCTGAAATAAATTTCATCTTATCTTATTGTAAAAATCCAGCGTTTCCTGCTTCAAAACCTGTGCTATCATCATAATATGATACATACCACAAGCTGACAAACTCCACGCCCCACTGAACGATATGCCAACTGGCGTCCATCAAACCTGTGTGGCTGGCCTCTGTTGCCACCAGGTGGCACTTTGGACTATGGCCAAGGTCAGACCCACTTAAACCCCATAGCCTTCTGTGACCTTTACATTTTTTTTTGTACAGTTTGCCTCAAAATGTCATTGTGCAAACATGTTGCAACATTCTTCCTGTGGTGTAAAAACTTGCAGATTCTGGCATACCAGGGAAGTGAATCCTGGCACTGTCCAGAACAAACACAAATTCTTATTGTACATTGTGCAGTCACAATAATTATGTACACAGCTTGCAGTGACCACTACCCATTTTTTTTCTTTTCTATATAGTATCAAAGAGAAAGCCGCCACAAATATGATTACGGAGTGTGTGTGTGTGTGTGTGTGTGTGTGTGTGTGTGTGTGTGTGTGTGTGTATACACACAGCATCCTAATTTATATTTTTCTTTCCTGTCCCGAGAGCAAGTTATTGTACACTTTCACACAGAACTTGGTCTAATTTGGAGGTAACTGATGCTTGGATGCAAATATCATTTGAAATGGCCAAATATGACATTTTCACCAGGACAAGTTTCCAATCTTTTCCCTTTTTCTCTTATTCTTGTCCAAACTTTTATTTCCTTGTTTTTTTTTCCTTCTTCCTTTCCTTTTTCTTTGGGGGTATGGGGGTGGGTGGGAAACAGAACTACCACAGGGAACAAGTAGTCCCCATCTTTGTCCTGACTTGAGCTTCTTGAACCAAGTTACAAATAACATGTTCCCCCCTGCAACAAGGCTATTCTGTCCCAAAGGCTATTGTATTATCTTCACCCACTAAGTTTACTATCTATTCTACATTAATACATCATGGTAGGGTCAATGATTATCTGGGATCTTGGAAAACGGACGGAATTTATAGAAATGAGTACCCCAAACAAAAAACTGATTTTAAACAGAATTAAACGGAAACAGTCAATTCTATTGAATTTGCATATTTAGATTGATATTATTCTACATATTTAACCCCTAGCACGCCGTTGTTGGGTACACCTGACACATATTTGAACATCATTTGCCACCGTTGTCGTTGCGCCGTGCGCAATGCAAGCCAGCCTTCATCAGCTTCCCGCTGTCCCGCAATGTTTATTCGCCTGCAAGGGTATGCGCTTTATCATAGACAAACTTAATACTTGCGGATGGCTATTTTGCTTTTGAAATGGAAAACCATTGGCCTATAATGGTTACTACAGTGGTACTTGATGTATGTGGCCACCCTTTCTGCCACAACAAAGTGGCCACATGCAGCAGGTGGCCTGTCACTGCAGGTAAATTAACCCTTAAAGTGCTAATCATGGTTATAGTCCTTTTCTCATTACTGTTAAACATATAACGGTAAAGAGATTCAAATTCCTCACGAAGATACCTTTCATTCAAATACCAGCAAGTCTAGTCTAAAGCAAAAAGTAGTCTTAGTCAACAGCTCGGGACACTTTGCGCACATTGTGCACAAAGTGTTGACTCAGTCTTAGATCAGCGCTTAAAGGGTCAACAAAGAAACCAACTCTTGTAGCCAGGAAAATGTGGTCACAAAGAGCAGGTGACTTGTCACAGCAGTGGCTGCATACAGGAGGTACTACTGCATACTATCTTCATTCATAATGCTGCCTGGTTTGGTTGTCCCTGTCCAGACAGGCCATGCCCGTTTCATAGTCATTTTTGTGTCCCATGTGGGATGGCTTGAAAAGGTCATGACAAAACAACGCCTATGTTTCCTGTCTACATGCCTAAAAATTCCACACTGGCAGGCTGGTCTTCAATCTCACCGGCATTTTACAAAATTTTGACTAGCTTTTCACTGTAGTTGCTGAATATTTTCATTTGTTAAATTGTAAATCGACACTTTTTTTTTTCCAATAAACATACATGAGGTCAGGAGTTTTTTTAAGGCAGACAGATTGGGTAACCAGACACAGAGGGATTATTTTGTTTGGCCTAAGCTGGGGATCATCCTTCCATTATATCACATGGAAAAATAGATTACAGGTAGTACCTCATATGAAACAAGGCCAGTACAAATCCTTTCTTTCTGCACTGCCGGGCAAGTGGACTATGCTGATACAAAAAATGACAGCCCCCTTACTCTTACACCACGTTCTCATGTTTTTCTCTTTTTCAGGGTTGCCCCTGAAGCTTTATAGCGTATCGGTATCATAGAGCTTTATAAATATCCCAGAAAGCTGTCATCATGGTCATCAAGCTTAAAAAGTTTCCCATAAAGCTATATTTTGCCAAAAAAAGGTAAAAATGTGGTTTGGGGCCCAAATTACCTTGATGGCGCAGCAGGGCACAGACCAATTGCTGGACATGGGTAAAAATGTAAAGCTTTAATTTTCCCCTGGGGAAAACCCTGTTTTTGATGATATTAATAGTAGTCTTTGGTTTTTAGCTTAGGTGATCAAATCTGAAGTTCCTCTTCATATAACATTCACATTGAAACTACTGGAATTACATTTGACAGGTAATTGGGAAGATTATCTGAAGTAACTGGTCTCCTGCAACCTGAACATACAGTAATCTGTCTTTTCACGATACTTTGCTTAGTCATGGGTTTCAAACACACCAGGCATAAAGCAAAAATTACTGGCTACAGCATGCACTGCAGGGTCAACATGCACTCTAAGTGACTCAGACCAAACTCATGCCAGGACACATGCTTTGTGTAAAAATAAAAAACTGAGAGACCACCCATAAAAACATGGTGTTTCCTCTTCCAGTGAATGTTTGTGGACGCTTTAGATTTTTCACAACAACATTTTACCATGACACATCCTCAGTACAAGTGAAAGGTGGCGTGAAAATAGCACAAAGGGCAGCGTAAGGTGCATAATAGATGTGATTATACTTACATCAGTGCTTCCACCAAACTTCTCTAGCATGTCCCATGCTGATGGATCATTGAACACTGTCAACAGAAAAATATCAAATATATATATACATTGTATAACAATGATATGACCTGGAATCTCTGCAGGGATGCCAAATTTAAATACAGTATTATCAAATTTAAGCACCCTGGGCACTTAGGAAATTAAATTGAAGTAAGTTCTAACTGTAGACCCATAGTGGGAACATTCATGCTGCAACAACAGGTAAATTACCATAAAACATATATAATTTTCCAATATTTCAGAACTTTTTGTCCCAGAAAGATGGGGCAGGGAATGCATAAAAGGTACAATACACTACATAGTGCTTACATACATGTATGTCCATCAAGATGGGGGGTGGTGAGGGGGCCCGGGAATGATGATACCATATTGAACAACACAGTGGCACGTTCTCACCACAGGGGTTTAACTCTTTCAGTACAAACTGTGACTTAAGTCGAACTACTTAAAATGAACGGCTCTAAATTATAATGGGGTGCTAGATTCATGTTTCTTGTAAAAAGACCTTTCATTCAAGTACCAACATGCCTGTAGTTACATAGAATATAACAGTTCATGTTAACAGCTTTTCTTGGCATGCACTGAGCACATAATGCCCAAAGCATGCCAAGGAAAGCTGTTAACTCAGTCCAACATGTGGCACTACAAGGGTTAAAAGGGTTTTTACTACAGGCCAGTTCCCTGGACCACCAACACGATGATAATCTCCTGTTTGTCACCAATACCTAGAGCTGCAAACAGTTGGGTACCTTTCTCACTCACCATTCAATTTGAGGATTTGACCTGAGGAAATGGTTATGGGGATTGATGGAACTTCAAGCCAATGCCAGGAATATTGGGTAACTACACAAGTCTGGAATCTGTTCATGTCACTTGGTGATGCCCCTCTGGCCATCTTTACCCATTACAGGAACCTCATTGCCCCATGAAGTACGTGACAGTGCATTGCATGGGGTAATGTGACCCAGACTACCATATATGGCCTAGTTTGTGAGGCAAAGTCTAACATACTGTTCAGTGTCTAGACCAGTCTGTCACACAGGTGGAAGTATACAGGTGTATTGACTATCTTCACTAAACTGTGCAGAAAAACATCATCTGAACCTTGGATATTTTTGAATGCTATGTACTCCTTATACGACATATTAACATTCTACAATCCAGACATTTCAATTCAAATAAGTCAACATTATTTCTAAGGAGAGGTTATGCATGTGTGCAAACACTTTTAATACAGATCCTATATGCATAATTGACATGTTCAGTTTAATTTATTGATAATGGGAACTCTTCAGCATCAAGTGTGTTTCTAGATATGCTGGGTGCTATTATATTTAGTTTGCATAAATATGTCTACTTCATTGAGGCAAAGAATTTTTCTCAAGTCACAAAATCAGCTGAAAGATCGTGCATCCCTCCCCCACCCCCACCCAATTGAAACCTTCTTTACAGCATGAGCCTTCTATCTTGACATGCTATTGTGCATGGCAAAACTAAACTACACTTGACAAACAAAGGTAAAAGCCACGCTTATCAATTGGATTTCGGATAAAATGCTTGCAATGCATGGTCCCTTTGGAGAGAGACAACCTGCACCAACACCATGTCTCTGATGATATCTCCATCCCAAAGTTGAAACATCTACCATGTAATGAGGGGCAACCTGTTTTGACCCTTGCAGCGTTAAAGTGGGGACCCACTCTGCAGCTTTCTTTGGTGAACTTTATCACACTCAACAGACCCCAGGGAAAGCTTTGGACCCGTTTATTCTTTCCGCTTATGGCATTATACACAGACTCTGTGAATTACAAGTTCCCTAACATGGGCTGTCAATCCAGGATCTCTGTAATGTTTCATGTGGGAAGACTTTGTTGTGCTTGGCACTGTAAGAGCTAAGATGTGTGTGTAACCCTTTGGACACCCTCTTGACTGAAGCCTCCACAGGCCACGTGACAAACCCACCCCTCCCACATGTACCATCCTGTATTTATATCGATTCTACTTAGACAATCATATCAAGTGATCAATACCAGCGACATCCAAGGCTAACGTTGCCATTCCTGTGGGTGTTTCTGTTGTATAGTCTGCCTTCTTACACTGTGTGTGTTCCATCCTTCATGTTAGACTGATCGTGCCAGACCTACTCTCCGTCCTTACGTGATCTGGTTAGGACACACTGTCAAATGATTCCTGGAACCGCCATCTTGTGTGCACGTAATCTCATGCAACGCACAGACCTTACTTTTCATCACTATGTCCTCTATCATGGAACCCTTTTTCAGAGGCTGCCACACACAGGCTTTTGAAAAGGTGGTGGCAAATTTCCCGTCTCAAAGGTATCCTTCCTGCCTGCTTCCGATAAGTGCATGGCTGCATCGCCAATATTCTATCCTCATCCTCCAACATGACCTGTCTGAAATTTTCAATCCTTGTAACACAGACACCTAATTCATCAGCAAGTGAGGAGACTGCATTAAACATGTACTGTGTGTATGTACTGATATTTGTGAGAGTCTAAATACATTTCCAGAAACTCCTACCTCAAGTGCATGTGTATATTTTGGATGTAAATTCATTGTTTAACCCTTTCCCCTTTGAATTAACACTGAGTCAACAGCTTTCCTTGGCATGGGTTGGGCACTTAGTGCCCAACCCATGCCAAAAAAAGCTTTTGACCTGAGGCATGTGATCTTGATAAGTCTCATGTACATTTCTCAGTCAAACTGTTTTTCATAACTGTTCAAATTAGTTGAAAACACTGAAGCAGACGACATTTGACCACCAGCCGGTTTTGGCCAGTTTGAGGGGGAAAGGGTTAATACTCTGGGACTGAGTCAAAGCTTTGCTGCATGTACTCTCATACAGCATGACAAGGAAAGCTGTTAATTAATGGAAAATCCTCCTTGATGACAAACAAAATATATTATGCTGAAATGAGAAGCAGACAAAACTATACTGGACAGTTTGTACTAACTTTTACCGAGAAAAATTGGAATGCTGCTTTATCAGTGTACGGAGATCCTTAGAGTTAACTCTATGGACATGTCACTCACAAAACTATAAAACTGGTCTAAAATCAACACATTTGATGGCACCTGGGGTACCCAAAAAACCATCGTCCTCATCGTCATCATATGATGTTTACATGTGATATGCCCCTTTGGGAATATGCCAGTCTATGCCCATTCGCTGGTATGTATACATGTACAGTGCTAGAAATTTAGAAAATCTTTCACTCATAGTCAAATGCAGACAAATTGTTATGGGAGAAAATGAGTTTTGCTGATTGAAGTTAATGTAAACTGTGGACACGTATGCCAGCAAGTTGACTTGTCCATTACACTTTTGTCGTCTCACAACAAGTAAAAAGGCCTTAAGTATTTTGAACACTGCGTCTACCGAGGTAATGCCATACATGTCCCTGTAGTGTATAAAATATGTGTACTACATGTTTCTATCTGATCATGTGACCACCTACGTCCATCAGCCGCTGCTGCGGTGTTCTGACGCTAAGTATTAGAATATAGTTATAAATGAGAGTTTACACTTCATGATTTAAGATTGAGTCAACAGCTTTCTTCAGGACACTTTGCGTGCCTTGCACCCAAAGTGTCCCAAGAAAGCTGTTGACTAAGACCACTTTTTGCTTTAGACAAGGCTTGCTGGTATTTGAATGAAAGGTATCTTCATGAGGAATTCAAATCTTCTAACCATTATATGTTTAACAGTAATGACAACTATAGCAGTGATTAGCACTTTAGGGGTTAACTCCTTCCTATTCAAAGCAATTCCACTGAAAACACCCCTGAAATATGCTTTATTGAACATGTTGAAAGCAGAATTACATGCACTTTGTACAGCAACATACTGTAGGCTTCTTTTTTCCTTGCGTTATCAACATTTCTTGGTATACTCCTCCCGCAAACAAAAAAAAGTTGTCAACTTACACCTTACCCTACCAAGGAAGGGGTTAGAAACATGTCCTGCAGGATGATATAACTAAACTGAATGCATTTACATGTACCTGTCACTGACATGGAGATTCTGTAATTTCCTTGAGGCTGTATGTATATAATATATATATCTTGTGTGGAAAATAGGGATAGGTCACATGCAGTTATTTTTGTCATCAAAGATAATAATTTTCTGATGCTGTCCAGCACATTTCTGGGAACCTGGCCTATATCATGTATATGACATGTTAATACCTATCCAAACATCAGCATAAACAAATAACAGGTCTGATATCCATTTTAAAATACCAAGATAGAGTTCAATCCAAAGTAAATACAATATAAAATAAAGTCATTAAACAGAAGTCTGGTCTTTGACCAAGCAATCCCAAAAAACAAATTCATGCTCTTCACTTACTAGGTCACAGATTTAAGCAAAATTCAGTCACAATGACCCAGAAAATCAGATCATCTTGGCCTCATGAGGTACTTGTTTACCAAATTTGAGCAAACTCTGTTCTGCCTTTTTATTGAGATGTTATAGCATTATGCCTCTCCCAAAAATATGAAAATTGCCTCTATCAAAGAAAATATTTCTGACCAAGAGACAAAGGAATGCCTTTCCCTTTTCATTCCCCCCATCTCTACCCATCAAAAAATAAGGATATACAGCTTGCAAAATAACCCACATGCATACAAGAAAGAGGATTCTCTTTTCTTTGGCATTATAGTAGTCCCCCACTTATAAAGCCACCCAAAATGCACCAGCATTGTGGCCCTATAAGAAGGGTGGCCTCTCTTGAGGGGGTTAGTATAATGAAATGGCCATCACTGCTGAACAAAAAAGTGGCCTTTCTGAATGGGGTGGGCTCTCTTTAAAGCAGCCTCACAAGAGGGGGACCACTGTACTTGCATCATGTTTACACCCCTACTAGTCTATCACTACTGTACACTGAACACATATGTATTTTAAGCCTAACATGCCTTGGGTACACAAAATGTTTCACCATACCAGTGATCACCTGGTTTCCCTTGTTTGCAAACTTGATCACCAAACATAAGTAAATACAATCTCCTAAACTCATAAAATGATCTATAAATCTGGCAGTAAATCAAGACCTGTTGTAAGGTACACATATAAATACCCTATAGATATGACAGTAATCACTACTTTTCATGTCAAATAAATCCTACATGTGCATAGATCCTTCAGTGTAAGTGACTCTAACTATACACACATAACGTGTAACTGTCATGGCACCGGTACTCGTAATCCCTATGTACCTGTACCTAGTACCAAGAATACACATGGGGTACATTCCAAACATTTGTTTACTTCTGTGTATCATACAATCCAAGAAAAAATGAGAATATGATAGTGCTTTAATGTATACTTTCCCTCCCCGTATCAGATGCCCAACTTCGATAAGATCTCAAAATATCCACAACCTACCTACCTCAGTATACAGGAAGGTCCAGATCCAAACTGATCCTGACTGACTCGCTAGATACTAAAAACTAGGTCAGACTTCTTCACAGAACACCTTGCCAAAATTTACTGACCCGTAATTGTGAGAGGGGACACTACTAAAACACAACATGCTCAGACCTGTATCACTCACGCTACTGTTATTATCATTATTCCTTTCATGCTAGAAACATGTCACTCCTAATTCCCAGACTTTACATGGGGCTTAGCATGCTGTGCTTTCATCTATCAGTTTCTAACGGGGGAGTCCATTCAACGGGGGAGGGGTCATAGGTACAAAGTGCCGTTATATACCATCTTCCTGTTGAACACCTGCCTATCTCGGACTGTTATACAGATGTGCTGCTGTACCTTCCACACAGCAGCATCCATGTCCATCCTCTCAAAAACATTCCACCTCCATTTCGGTGCCTGGCAGTTCTCTCTGTACAGACACTTAACCCAGCTTTTTGTAGACTGCAATATTGAACTGAAGACACAATACGTGCATAAATTTAATGCTTGGCCAGTCAGGGTAATTAATTTAATGAGAACCTAGTCTTTCATCACCTGAATGAAAATGTTATGTCACAACTGCCATATTGACCTGGCCTCTGTACTACATTGTACACTGAGGAACTTACTAGCGACACCACCATCACAAAGACTACTACGAGTGCATACAGTTAACCCTTTCCCCCTTGAATTAAGACTGAGTCAACAGCTTTCCTCGGCATGAATTGGGCACTAAGTGCCCAACCCATGCCGAGGAAAGCTGCTGACCTGGGTCATGTTGTCTTGACAAGTCTCACCCTCAATTCTCAGTCAAATTGTTTTTCATTGCTGTTGAAATCTGTTGAAAACGCTGAAGCAGACGACATTTAACCACCAGCCAGTTTCGGCCAGTTTCAGGGGGAAAGGGTTAACATGCTTGTGTGCCACTATTTCCTATCACCTTACATGCCTCTTCTACGGCAATATTTATTCTGTCAAAACATTCCCAGCACAATGATAGATGTATTTTGGGGGATTCACCACACCATGACAGCTAGTGGGATATAAGTGATGCAGCTGTTACAACCCACATCACCAGGTTATAAAACTGCCCTGAAATTATTAACATGCACCTTGCTACTGCAATATGCATCATGCATTGTTCACTGCCCTGTATTTCATCCATGTACCTGATGCTGAATCTTTTTTTCTTTCATAGACAGTGTTGTTCTTTAAGCAAAAATGTGTACATATGACACATATAAATTAACTTGTGACCCCAAAATTTGAACTGAAAGGGTACAAAAGACCCCTTCAAAATCCTTAAAGGACAAAGACCCTAAATGCTGATTAAATAGAATATTATCAAAACTTTGTATCCCTGTGACCCTCTGAGAATACTGGAGATCCACTCCCCCCCCCCCCAAAAAAAATCTGAAAGAGTATGGCTGACTGAAAAAAACAAACAAACAAACAAACAAAAAGGAATGCCCCACTGAACTGTTTCTTCCTTAGATTCTTGAATGTAGCCCAAGTTGAAGTCATACCTCTGCAGACAAAGAAACATACAAAAACAAACAGAAACACAAATTAAAAAAAAATCCTGAATTGACCTCTTCAGCCCAAAATCAGGTAAAATTTATCTAAGGGTAAAGTTTTGGATCACAGTGTATATGGTGCCTAATATTACACACTAACGTCAACCTATTTCATACGACTCACTGAAACACTACATTGGCAGCACATCTGGCATGCCCTGGTCCATAGCAGTGTCTGAAAACCACATCTGGTCCCAGGTTATCTTCCTGTCTTTACAGTCTACATACACAGACCACCAACATGTTCATATGGGAGCAACACATGTATTCTGAATTACTGTATAATGTGAGTTTAATGTTGACTTTGTCCATGCTGCCCATCAACTGCTAACCATTCCTACAAACATCTAAACAAACATATTTTACAGCTTCTCTGCAAAATATATGTGTGTATTTATTTGTCTATTGAGAAACAATAAAATTCTCACTGTTGATAAACATCACCAATTTCTTGCTATAGTATGTTGCATGTTAACACAACTGAATAATACATCCATTCATATGTATTCATGAGTGGCTTGTCTGCGGTCATGGTGACCTGGTTTTTCTTCTTCTATTTACTGCTGACAATCTTAATTTTTAATTGTTGCATTATCATATATTTGGTCCCATTTGTTGTGAAAACAGAACGTGATGAGACTACCATGTCAGGACTTGCATGATTTCAATAAGAATATGATACAACTAATACTCGATCTACTGAATGTCAAATACTATGTGAGTCACGCATAACAATTCAGCACACATGAGAAATGTGGGTTGAGGGGAACCCCATGTGGATGGGGACATTCAGGCTCCTCGCTTTTCCCGATTTTCATCCACGTTAATCTACGGATATAAGTGGTGCACATTTCATGCACACATTATACACATACCTTTAGTTGCCACTCAAGGTCCGTCGTGTTTTCTTGGTAATGAGTAAATATGATGTTTTGTGATGCAAGCATTTATAATAACCAATACATACAAGTTGCTACATGTAGCCAGAGTATACACAGCAAGTTCAATAATGACGCTGGCTTAGGCAGTAGAGCACGACCATTCTCAATACAGGCAGCCGTTCCTAATTTCCACATTATACAAATAAACAATGACATTTTAAGACAGTTATAATCAGCAAAGGGGTAACTAGGGGACAGTTACCTGCACTGACGGAGCCATTCTGTATGTTGATAAATTATATATATATTCCTCGTCTCGTATACAAAGATATGATAATTCCACAGCCTTCTGGCAATAACCAGCAGTCACCTGTGCCTTGCTGTTTTGAGAGTTTGCCCGTCAATTGCTGGCACATATAAACAATAACACATGTGCAACATTCAAAGATGGCAGCTGCTGCGGAATTTCTGATTACCCACAACCACCTTGCTGCCGATGTAATTCTCGATGTGATGGTTACCTGCTCTCAGTTCATTTGTAACACAAATCAATAAATTTATACAGGACGGGTGTGGCCTTCACAGAGGTCACCTTAGCTGCCTGAACCAGGTCAAAGGTTACCTTTATGACTCTTGCTTAAGCTAATACTGCTTTTGTAAAATAAGGCAGATTTCTTCACTTCCGAGCCAATGATGGGAATTATTATTTGCCTGTATTCATCCATTGAAAAGATCTCATTTTTTTTTTGGGGGGGGGGGATCAGTGTGATTTGCAACAATACCAGATATGCAAGCATCCAGTTGCATACACCATTATGTATACATATTTCCCCATGTTTCATTTATTTGCAGAAGCTTCGAGATGCTACACTGTATGCTGACCACCTACTTTTGTAACTACCACTTTCAAATGCTGCAAAATGGGTTCGGTTGTTTCTTTACTTGGCAATGCTTTCAGTACTTCCCCTCTGATCACAAGATACATTCACATGTCCTCAAATACCCTGTTAAATATTATCATTGATCTGGTCTGCTGCATGTACATGGCAAAACCTTGTGTCTTGGTGAATTCATACGTCACAGTACATACAATCCAACCACTGACACCCCAAATACGTTAAAAGTATTGCCTTAGAAGCATCAGTCAGGACTTAGACTACATATATATATAGCATTTCCTAGTCTCAGATCAGGAGTATCCAATGTGTCATTTGGTCCCTCTACATTGACACCAGACTATACAGCATTTCCTGGTCTCAGATCAGGAGTATCCAGCATGTCATTTGGTCCCTCTATATTGACACCAGACATTGGTCCCCTCTTATAAGGCCACCCCAAATGCAGCCAAAAAGGCGGCCTTGTAAAAGGGGTGGCCTCTCTTGAGGGGGAGAATATAATGAAAATTCCATACTGCCTGCACAAGAATGCTGGCCTTTCAAGAGGGGTGGTCTCTGGTGAGAGGGGCCTTATAAGAGGGGGACCACTGTATAGTATTTCCTAGTCTCAGGTCAGGAGTATCCGACATGTCATTTGGTCCCTCTACATTGACACTAGACTATAGCAATGCAGGTTAGTTTCTATTTCCAATCACACAACATATGGGAGACGGAGCCCTTTTATATACTGGTACATGTATATATGTGTGTGTATTTGTTTTTACTTTTTCAAATTATTATCATTATTAAAACTCATAGATTACGTCCATATGATATCATTTTGTACCTTCCAATCCTAAAATGTGAGAATGGTTTTCTCTGCCTTTCTACACAAGCTGTTGAGTCAGACATAACGATCAGCACAAAGCTCTGCGACCATGTCCCATGCCACAATGGCCGCCCTGGCCTCTCTGCTGTGCGTCCACTTTCTCTCATTGTGCTGTGTCCCACTGACATATCTAGTCTTGGCAAGAGATACCTTTGAAGTAATGATGCCATTATTCACCTGTCTCAGGCCAAGTCCAGGTTTTAACCCTCTCAGTTTTAAAGCAACAAAGTGGTCCTAACTGCATGTTAATTTTAATTCAGCAGTTACTGGGTAGAGAGACTTGGCCTACCCCTCCACAGGCCCAGAATTTCGGCGAGAATCCATTCTCGTAAAGATTCTCCTAAACTTGTCTTTCTTTAAAAAGAAAATTAATTGACAAAAATCCAAATAGATTCTCGGAAAATTTTGCGAAATTCTGGCCCTGCTCCACCCACCCCCAGCCCATCACATTGGCTATTGAGCTGTCTTCTCTCATTCTTTATTGATATTCCATACTATGCTGGTATTGTACACTGATATACTATCTTCTCTCATTCTTCACTCCATACTATGCTGGTACTATGTACTGATATACTATCTTCTCTCATTCTTCACTCCATACTATGCTGGTACTGTGTACTGATATACTATCTTCTCTCATTCTTCACTCCATACTATGCTGGTACTATGTACTGATATACTATCTTCTCTCATTCTTCACTCCATACTATGCTGGTACTGTGTACTGATATACTATCTTCTCTCATTCTTCACTCCATACTATGCTGGTACTGTGTACTGATATACTATCTTCTCTCATTCTTCTTTCCACACTATGGTGGTACTATGTACTGATACTGTACTCTCTTCTCTCATTCTTCACTCCATACTATGCTGGTACTATGTACTGGTATTGTACTGTCCTCTCTCATTCCACACTGTACTCGTACTGTGTACTGACTTTGCACGCTGTCTTCTCTCATTCCTCACTCCATATTATGCTGGTATATGTACTGATATTGTACTGTCTTCTCTCCCTCCCTATTCCATTCTTTGCTCTAAACATCAGCCCTCATTAGAAACCACATATTTTTACATCAACATTGCCTGTTCATGACACTGGTCTATTCCCTAAATACAATTAGCCCACCTGTAATATGGAACATCCTTCTACTGACAGGAAGAGTTATCTTAAACAGCATGTGCCACTGGAAAGGCATTGGTCAGTGGTTTTAGGTGTTGTCCGGCAAATCATGCTGCACTTTCAATTAGCAGCAATCATTCTATTGTTGTTGTTTTTTTGTTTTTCAGTGGTGGGGGGGGGGGGGGAGGGGAGAGGGGGGAGAGGATTAATTTTTGTCACATGCACCAACATGGACTTCTCACTCTGTGTCTGTGTGAAAGCCACGTATCCAAATTGGTCTTTGAGTATACAGGCGAGCAATGCTGTATAGGGGAATCCCAGTTATCTGTACTTTTCACTGTGACAGACAGGTAAAACAAACCAGCCAAGCCTTAAAGCACCTACCTGTGGTGCACATGTGTACATTGACACTCATAGCCAACACAGCAAAAGTATCCAAATACGTTTTCTTTCCCCCAGCAGGTAAAATCCAAGAGGGAGTTACTTGTACATCCTCATCTATACAACACCTATGTCCGCCTGATGGAAGGCACTGTGGACAGACGATGTAGCAGGAAGCCTGACCTTGCTGCAGGCAATTTAACCCTTTCTTTCCTGGTACACCACAGACATATATCCTTTATGATCAGGAAAAAACAGATACAAGTTGTTGACAAAAACTTTGTGGGATAGTAAAGCTTTCTTTTTTCTTTTCCTTTCTTTTTTTGTGAGAAACCTGAAGATAATTGTGAAAATATCTGTGTATACAATAATTTGGAATGCACGCAAAGCAGGTATTTAAAAAAACATGAGTTAAATATTGCTTGACAGGTGAACCGTGCAGCCAATGTGTGCCACTGTAACTTGCAGGTACCAGCTACCTTCCCATAGGTAATTAAAGCTGAACTGATACATAAACACTAAACTAATATCACTAATCACACACAGAACATGCATATAACCTTGCCTGCTGAGCCTGACCTTCTTGCTATTTCCACAGAATGTTCAATCATTCACCAGAGTAGCTGCCAGAGGGTAAAATTTTCTGAGGTACATGCCTGTTTGCCCTAAATTGCCGTTTCAGATCCAATGAACTTCAAAATTTGCTTTGTTACATACATGTAGTCTATGATCTCCCTCTGAACACGTTTTACTTCCTTGGAATTTTATGTAAGTTTCTGATCCCATCAAATTTATGTCAGCTCTGTTCACGGAACTGATTATCTGCTTCACCTGGGGAGTGAATAAATACTGCACAATAACCACATAGAGCTCTATCTTCAGGACACCAGGGAGCATTCAACTTCTGATCATGATGGCTTCCAACATTTTTTCTTGTTCGAGTACCATAGTAGACAATTATAACTTAATCTACAGGGACAAGAATTTTTTTTTTTGCAAAACTCTGAAATGAGCTTCAAAATACTAAAATACATAAGGGTCTAACAAAGAAAAGTGCTATCATATTTAAACACAACACCACCACCCCCCAAAAAAATCTGCTGACTAGCTGACAATTCCCATCCCTGAATCTATTATATAATATACTGAACATTCCACATTTGCAGGTTACTATCTAATTTCACTTTCTCATCCTTCTGTCCACTTCACTGCTTCATTTTTTGGCATGTATTTTTAACTGCACCTTATTGTTGCATATTTACATTACAATGACCATGATGACATTCAAATGTGGGTTACATACGACACAAGATGTATTTAACTTTTTACAAATGAAAAGTCAAAAAGTCAAGTAACAAACTCAACTCAATTGTGAAACAAACAAAATATTGACGAAGGTAATTTTGCCTTGTATGTAATTTTATCAACTGGTCAAGTCAAGCAGAACAGTTTAAGTGACCAGTCAAGCATTATAATCTTTGTGGTGGTACAGAAACCTACAGGGACAGAGCAATATATGACCTTTGACCTACTGCTATATATAGTGTAACAACTACATAAAATTACATAAATCAAATCATACACAGCATGACATAATCTTTAATTGACTCTGAATGTTCAGGCTATCTGATGCAGAATTCACTTATGCATTTTACATGTAGCTCAGTTATTTACATTTCCCAAAATAGAATGACAAAAGCCACTCGTTATGAATTTCTTAATTTGCTAGACCCATAATGTCATACGCATAATGTAATACATAAACATATATACAATTTAATGGAAATGGCATTGGGGCCATAAATTACAACACCTAAATCCATTAAAATCTCCAAACACATTAATCACAAACTTTATTGGAAAGTAAGAAGTGGAACGTTTATGGTGACATGCTTTTGCTGGTTAAATCCCTTCAGGCACTAAATCAAAGTCTGCATACAATGTTTGCATCAACCATTGTATTTTCCACAGTTCCGACAACTACCTAAAACTGACACCCTATGGGTCTGAATAAATGGAAAACCACACACACAAGCTATTTAAGTCTCATGACTCATGTATGTCCATTTTCTTTTTTTCAGAAGTGGGCAATAACAGACCAAAAATATAGAAGGTGGGCGTATCCTCCATATTGACCGATCCCTCCTAGTTGGAACAGAATACATCACAGCTGTGTGGGTAGCCAAGGCCACACTGCCACACATTAACAGTGACCCACACCAGTATCATGCTCTATGCCAAATTATAAAACTAAGTTGTCTGAGCGATTTGTCTTTGATGGTAACAACTGATTACTTCTCATATGAAGCATGCTACAAACAGTCGTGATTTGTTGGAAGATTTTCGGTTCAATTCATCTGGGGTCACAGATATCATTCTTTGGACAGTGAACAACTTCATATCCTCACATTTTGGCAACCCAGTCACTTATCCACTATCACTCTTGGGACTCAAAAAAAAAAAAAAGATTTACCCTTTCTCACTCAAATTAACCAAAAGACCCGGAATGTATGTTATTGTCTGTTTTAATGTTTTACTTAACTCATTCCACCCTAATGACGCTTTTCCCACTAATATCTAAATGTTGTCTGCTAATTGTATTTTACTAACTTAGGAATTATTTTTCAAAATTTTGGATGAAACTTACATGGAAGATCATTCCAAATTATATGCCCATGGTCAACAGCTTTCCTTGGGGCACTCTGGGTGCATTGTGCTCAGAGCATGCCAAGGAAAGCTGTTGACTCAGTCATCTATCAGGGTGCAATCACTTAAATGTCATGTAAATAGAAAACAATTGTAAAAGGTACAATTTTTTTGGTAATATTCCAAATTTTTATCACTAATAATTATGCAAAAATGGTGTCAAAAACACTAAAAAAAAAGTCTCAGCTTATGGTTCACTTTCCGCAAATTTTTAAGTGCTCTGGGATGTTTAACAATAGAAAATGTCACTATGTGGGGGAAAATGGAGACCTAACAAGTACTCTTTGACACGAGGGGCCTCGTAGGCCAGGAACTATAACATGTCACCCTGTGTATCCTCCCTACCGCACATGAACCTCATCCCTACCTTTCATTGGTCCCTTCCTAGTTATTCCATTTGCCGGCTTGTGAATTTTACGTACAATTCCATTATGAGGTTTATGCACGTTCCATAAGGAGGCGCCGGGAAGGGGCCCGTGCGCTGCACCCTGTCCCGGCATTATCACCTCCTTATGGTCAACCACTCCCGCCTGCAAGTCTTCATATTCACAACTAACTACTCAAATTCAAAACAATTTCTAATCCTGCTTCAACGTTTCCGTTTGACAAGTCTTAGCAGGATTTGGCTTCTGTAAGCAACCTCTTAGGCACTAATCTCACACTGAAAGCTTAGGAAACAAGCAGTGGTGCATTGTCTGTATCTTCTTTGATCTCCCATTGACCTTAATCTTCAACTTTAAATCCTTTTTCTTCCCACACTCAATACATAAAACGTGCAACCAAAATACACACAAACCACCGCCTTGTAGAACATTTCCACTTACATCACTGGCCTGGAAAATATCCCCAGATTAGTTGTCATTTAATCCCAAAATTGTAAATGTATGACATTTTCTTGAGTCAACTGTGTTGAGATTTTAGCCAAACCGTTTTTAGAACAAATGAGCAGAAAGACCAATACATATGGACAACTATTAGCATAATTATACAGCACATACAGATCAAGCTGATAGTTTCAAATCCACAAGCCCAAGGGGTCCAGTCAAATTAGTCGCATTAACCTCTCACACCTGGAGTTTTTATCACCATAATGTGCCTTTTGATAGCAGATCAATAATTTAGGTAATATGTTTATAGAAGTTTTGTTGTAAATACCATGATACAATCTCAGCTACTTTTATGAACTGCATTCTGTCTTAACCCTTTTTGCCCTTAAATCGGCTTAAAACGGCTGGTGGTCAAGTGCTGTCTGCTTCAGTGTTTTCAACTGATTTCAACAGTGACGAAAAACAATTTTGACTGAGAACTGTAGATGAGCCCTATCAAGATCATATGCCCCAAGTCAACAACTTTCCTTGGCATGAGTTGGGCACTAAGTGTCCAACTCATGCCAAGGAAAGTTGTTGACTCAAGTGTCAATTCAAGGGGGGAAGGGTTAAAGCATTGGCAGACTGTCTTCCTTGTGGCTAGTCCTTTCAGAGCCTTTTAAAAATATTTATAAACAGAAAAAAAATTGTTCCACTTTGAAGTGCCTGCAGTTCATAATAATGGTGCCCTTTAATGTGTGTTTATTTTCAATGTTAGTATTACTGAGCATTTCCCAAGTCTTTCTTGTTGACCTGAACAATGTCTCTCTGTGCAGACAGACAGACAGAGTGAGCAAACATGCTGGTACTTGAATGAAACGTCTTTTTACAAGGACTTTGAATGTGGAATCCTCATGATACTTCAAGTGAACATAATTTTTGTTGTGATTAGCACTGATAGTTATGTATGGATTGTGTGAAAAGTGGGGAAACCCCCCCCCCCCCAACTGTTTTATAGGCATCCTCCATACTGGTGAAGGCTTCGAAAGAGCCAAATTGAGAGATAAAATGCCAACCCTCTAATAGGGCCATATTTCTGGTTAACTTTGGGTGAACTTGAAGAGAACCAATGTAGCAACCAACATCTTCCACGACCACAAACAGAATGCTAGGATTTCCAAACAAAACATGGTAATATTGCATGCCATGGTTACATGGCATGTCCCCTAACTTTTACTTCCCTGTCTAAAAGTACACTTCATGATTAACCAACCCATACTTTTCCACTTGAACCTTGCGTCTCAAAATCTAATTAATTTCCTGGTCTCTTTATTTTGCACCTATGAATGTCGACAAGTGGGAGTTTTCAAAATAGGACTTGAACTCCTCAAAGTAGGATGCAGGCATGTTCATCACAGTGACCTCTGGTGGCCACAGGCCGAAAAAACAATTTATTACAGAACATGCAAAAACATCTTGTAAATCACTTAATCTGTTCAACAGCGGCATACAACATTTCCAAATCACTGCAAAAAACATTAAGTCCCAGTAGCTAGAATGAGACTAAGGTTCCACATGAACTGCTGAAGAGACGAACCATCTCCATCAGCAAAAATCAATACTCACACATTGACATCCACAGCTTCATTAACAAGCTGCAAGTGCTAGTGATATTCAAAAGGTTGGTAACTAAGGAAACAAGATATTCTCCTGAAATAGCCTTCACAAAATAAAGGTTCCCTGGCCATATATTGATAAATGCGTAGCTTCCACTCTTCTAAATGAATGAGCATCTTGTTCACTGCATCAGGTTATTCTCCAGACGGTACGCTACCCTGTCTATGATGCACGTTACCATCTGCCATGTGTTCAGACACAACATACACCACGCTGATTATGAATGACGCACAAAACAAACCACTGTAACAGATCCCACATCAGTAACTGTCATACACAGTTCAAATCATACAACTACACTTCAATATTGAAGACTTCCATATCAAACTCAGCAAAAATTCCTCAAAATCTTCTATGAGTGTGATCAGTGAAAGATACTCAAGCTGGAAACCCACTCACCTGAATAGTAGTACATTCCTACAGCCGACATGGCGCGGGTCCGGCGATAATGTATGTAAAGCCGTCACTCATTAGCCCCCACATGTACACACATGGAGAGGGAACACAAGAACTTGGCTCTTTACCTGAAGCCAGGTGAACTCTAGCTGAACGAACACTCACAGATGATCCGTAAAGAACAGATTCTCCTGAGCCTCAGTCGAGGCTTGTATTAATCCTCTGGTCCTCTGCCACTCTGGGATCAATTACGCCAGGGAGACCAAAATTTAACATATCTTGGACACAACTCGGGAAATAGAGGTTCTGAAAATTAATTTAACTGTTCCTGGCAAGAACCGTAATTGGCACATGGTACAGAATTAATTTAACTCAACTTGGTGCAGCAAGCATCATCTAGCTAGGCCATGAAGGCAAAATTCTTTGGTTCTTGGCACATGAAATTATTACAGTGCAAATGCCTGGACTCTCCAACAGGTCACAGCAATGCCACATTAACCAAGCTGATTTTATAGAATGTTATCAATCCAACAGATGATTATATTAGTCTTTACATAGTGAATTTTATAAAATCAATGACGAACACAGCTCTCGGTTCAGCAACAGTCTTGTAAGACAGAACCATCTCACAGTCACCACAAGACATAATCATGCAATCAATTAACCTCTTCCTCCTCATATCAACCTAGGAAGCCCCCATGTCAGGCGTCATGTGATCAATAGCTTGTGCTTTCAGTTTCTTATTCACACGCAACGGTACGGGTGAGAACTATCAAGACATCCCACTTAAGCTCAACACCTTTCCTTGGCACGTGGGCTGGGCTTAACCTGCACCAAGGAAAGTTGTTGACTCAGTCCAACTCTGACCAGGAAGAGTTATAAAACTTTTTTTTCAAGAAGACACTGGTTGACATCTCAAGTTTATACCGAGTCAATGGGTGTGTCCACAACCATTCAATGAGCATTGACTGAATCTTATGTTATATCAGAATACTCCACATTACATCAATATTCTATGAACACCTTGGATGTTTCAAGAGGGTGTGTGTGTTAGAGTGAACAAACATAAACAACAGTCAGGTAAATTCAGAAACATCCATACTTTTAAAGAGTAAGCCCCAAATGGGTAAATCAGCCTTCAGAATGAAAGAGTTAAACCATGTCGAAAATTGCCTGTGAATGCCTTTGCTCTCTCCTGACATTACAAGTCACCCCAATCTGACAAGTCCAACCCTGACTGCCCTGTAAATGTGACAAATGTATTTTTACTTAATATCCTTTCCTAAGTCAGCATTACCATAAGATTGGATCAATACCATGTGGATAAAAACATCTCTGTAGGCTGGCCTTCCAGAAGGGAGTCCAAACTGGGCATCTTTGGGCCCAGTACCAGGAATATGTAAATATGAGTGTGGTAATCAGGGCTGTTCCAACAATTGTCATCTGGTGGGAATCTGTATAATTTTTGTCTGCAAAGTTGCAAGGTAAACATGTTTAACCTTTGCTCAGATACTCCAGCTTTTCTCAACAACAAAAAATCAGAATAATCTTTTTATTCACCCATGATACCAGTACATTAGCTATTAACATTTCTTGTCTACATGGATGGTATGTAGAAATCTGCAAAGTATCTCACTGATATATGCCATAAACACATTTCTACTCAGCTCTATCCAGAGAGACGACATTCTACTGGATTTTCAAACCTAAAACTTGACCTGTCCCAACTGACATAGCTGATCCAACGAGTGATACTTCCTGGAGTGGATCATATACTTTATTCAAGTGGCCATTTGGAATCATCAGGTTGTTCCAAGTAAGCCACAACAAATGCACATCCTGTTGTCACAGTACACATATACCTTGATAATGGTGAGTTCAATGTCTGTGTGAAAAGCAGTGTTTCCTTCACATTAAAAACTCAAAGGTGGCCCACCTTTCACATGACTTAACTGTGACAGGCCAGCAACAATGTTGTAGTGCATTAACATGTACTATACATGTTTGTACATCAAATCAAATGTGAGTGGCGATGCTCAATTGTGCATCAGATGTGACCACGGGCAGCATGAACAAAGATGGCAGACAGCCTGACAGCACATAGGACTGGTGTTGAAAGTAGGCCTATAGGGCATGTTTGCATTAAAAATACCCAGTTAAACAGAGCATAAATAGAATTTGACATGGGTAGGAGTGAAATATGGTATTTTCTTTCACTTGGAAGAGCAAATTTGTAAGTAACATTTACATGTGATGGCAGATCACAAGTAAATGTTCCTGACAAATGTGCTCTCTCCTGGTGACCAGAAAACACTTTTTTTCACTCTACCCATATGACCCCCTATATTTATTTTGAATGCAATTTGGACAAAAAATTTTTCTCATAGCCTGTGACTGTTACACCCATATACTGAAGGCAGGTATCACAGGTGGTAAAATAAATTTTACAAAGTGTCACGGCATAAGTACCCCTGAACAATTTGATTTTATCACCAAATAAGATAAATGATTTTATCATGTAAAACAGGAGGATCTCTATTTGGTAAATACAATGACAACTATCTGCCAGGTATAATTCATGTCAATCTCGTGACAGTGAGACACAGACACAAAAAGGGGAAAAAGCCTGCAGTCCATCCAATTATACCTTATGATAATTTTCTGGAACAGCCCAGGAGATCCCCAAATGAGGCTGAATGACCAAACTAATGAATACATCTGCCTAAGGTCCTGTCTTGCACAGGGGAAACATCCAATAAAGACTATTAGTGACCATGAATCAAAATCAATGCCAAGAACGTCCTGGAAAACAATGACTGGTGACTCTAAATGTGATGTAATACTGTCAAACTATGAAATATTACCACCATTACTCCATCTTTACTCATAAATTCAGTTGGCATTTTTTTCAAGGACAAAACTGAACTTCTTAATTAAAGGTGGCAACTTTTTCCAATAACGACAGGTTGTTGCAGTAATGTGCATGTACATACTTGTAGTTTACAGGTTTTGACAACAAGAAGCTACTTTACTTTTTCTAATCTACAATATCTGATCTGCAAATAACTTTGCAATTTACTAAGAGTGACACCGCCAACTGTCAGCAGTACTGTAAATCACAGAGGTCCTGCACTGTGACTCTTTCTGTCCTATTAACCGTTAAAGTGCTCATTTAAGATTGAGTCAACAGCTTTCCTCAGGACACCTGGCACATAAAATGTCCTGGGGAAAGCTGTTGACTACGACTACTTTTTGCTTTAGACAAGGCTTCCTCATATTTGAATAAAAGGTATCTTCATCAGCAATTTGAATCTTTTAACCATAATATGTTTAACAGAAATGCGAAAACAGTTACAGCAGTGATTAGCACTTTAAGGGTTAATACAGACACTCTTCCATACCTACTCCTGGGTGACACAGACTTTAGACCAAGAGAACATACATGTATACTCAATTCCTCATCAAAGGCCTTTCACTTAAGACCCAAAATGCCAACACTAAACTAAGCGGTTGTTGCATTGCCTAGCCAGACAATGGAAACAGAAGCATGACATGCCTGGCAATGCAAAAACCACTAACTAAAGCCTTAACCCTTTCCCCCTTGAATTAAAGACTGAGTCAACAGCTTTCCTTGGCATGGTTTTGCCATCCCATGCCAAGGAAAGCTGTTGACCTGGGGCATGTGATCGTGATAAGTCTCATGTACATTTCTCAGTCAAATTGCTCTTCATTAGTGTTGAAATTAGTTGAAAACACTGAAGCAGACGACATTTGACCACCAGCCTGATTTCGCCGGTTTAAGGGGGAAAGAGTTAAACAACCACAGCATGGCATAAGGTAAAGCCAAGTGGACCATCATGTGAAGCTGAGTATATGTGTATTATATTCTCTCCTGACCCATACTTTGGTGAGAGCTTGTTTTCGTTTTTGCTTTTTTCTTTTCTTTGCTCAATGTTACTACCTTCAGCCAATTTCAACAGCACATAATGCAAGGGTGGGAATGCAGAGTAAAATATGTGGCAAACTATCAGCATAATATCAATGAAAGGGCCATGGGAAATAATATTTTCTTGTCCACTCTAATGTTGTGGTCAAGAGTGTGTTGTTGCTTGGTGACACGGCAACTATTATCCCAATAGGCCAAACAGGCCGTGAGCTGTGCCTGGCAATGTGTTAACCCTTATTAAGATGGATGCACAGAAGCTTCCAAACAGTCCCTGATGAGACCCAAAATCAAACTCAAACCTCATTTATTTTAGCCAATCAACACAATGACGATTTCAATATTGAGATATATGTACATAATGATAAAAAATTGATGTGGCTAGGGGGACTCCTATTACGACAAATACATGTCACTCTCATAGGAGCCACCTTTAAGTCTTAAACATTTGAAACAATATAGATGGCAGTTACTTAAACATTAAATGTTGAAATAAACTTCAAAATATAATAGTTTACACACACAACATGGGTGGGAAAATATAATTGTTAATTATTTTGACAAACATAGCAGTTATGTATATTACAACTCTGTTCATAATTATTCAAAAAATCATTTTTAATATACAAGGAAAACCCTTGTAAACTATGACTATGTATTTTCCTTATAACATTCTTATCTGTTTGATTCACTGTGACTGGAATATCATAGTTTAAACTCTGTTTTGCAAATATTTTATTGACTTTATTAATAAAAAGGTTATGACAATGTCATTTAAACTTTTAACCCTTTCCCCTCTAACCCAGCCATACTGATGGGGTCCTCTGCTTCAATGTTTTGCACTAATTTCAACAGTAATGAAAAACAACTTGAATGAGAACTATAGATCTATCAATATAAAATGACCCAGGTCAACAGCATTCCTTGGCATGGGATGGGCACTCAGTACCCAACCCATGCCAAGGAATGCTGTTGACCCAGTCTTTATTCAAAGAGCAATGGGTTAAAGAACTTTCTAGGCATGGCTAATTGCTCTGTAGATCTGTTCCTGTTCGTTTTGGCTCTCTTTTCAATAATTTGGCCATGCAAGATGCCTCTGTAATATTGAGCATCAGACCTTACACTGATTTTCACATGTGGTTTGATAAGTTTACAACCATAGCATTGAATGAAAACAGACCTAGAAAAAACTCATTAGTTTTCTGTCAGTGTATGACAAAGTTAATGGAAGGTTCCATCATCCATCAACGGAAGTTTAATTTCTGCCTGATTACCTGGGCTAGAGTCTGTCACACCACTGTGTACATTTAACACAGGCAGCATACTGTCCCACTATCTGACAGGAAGCCTGTTTGTTGTTCTTTGTTCTTATGACAAACATAAATGCAAAACCTTCCATTTTAAATCTTGTGATTATACAGCCATAAAAATCTCAGCATATTGATAATGTGCCAAATGACAGACACAACACAAGCGAATCATACCAGTCCCTTTTAATGCACAATGGATGGTCTATTTTTACTTGCCAAAATTTCAGACATTAATGAATGAATTAATAAAGAAGTCAGTTTTTCAAGACAAGAAGAGTGTGACAGAGCCTTATCGTGTCATCAACTTTGTACTGCAGGCCAGAATGTGCTGAGTCAGCAACTTTCCTTGGCATTGGCTGGGTGCATTAAGGAAAGCTGTTGACCTGGAGCATTCCACTCTGCGAGGCATACACCACAAATCTTATCCACAACATTTTCTATCAACAACAAATATGTAAACAAAAACAATTCTAAAAAGCTGATGATGATGGACATCAGATCCTTTTTAAGCTTGTGTGTGGATGCTTTGAACAGAAGGGATCAGAATATCTATGGCATTCAGTGTTTCTGTCAGTTTTTTTTTTCAGGGGGCTGCAAGAAGGGAAATTCAGGAAAAAAGGCAAGAATTTCTCCAATTTTACATGTAAATAAACAAGACTTGTGACCCTTTAGAATTTTCTCAGAGGGTATTTCAGGATTTGAAAGAATAATATACCCCCATTTGGGGGTGAACTCATTCCATACTATGGTGACAGGCCTTGGTCAGTGGTTCTGGCACTGCCTGGCAAGTCATGCTGCAGCTGCCGCAAGGGCAGCTGTAGCATGACTTGCCAGGCAGTGCCAGACCCACTGACTTAAGACTACAGGCATGTTGGTACTTGAATGAAAGCTCTTTTCATGAAGAATTTAAATATGGAATTGTCGTCTTAAATCCAGGTAAATATGCTGAAAAATCAGGGACTGGTATGGAGTGAGTTATATGGAAACACTGGTAAAGCAGGACCAAATTTTTTATTAGGAAAGCAAGCCCTACACAATGAATATAGTGGGAAAGAGGAACTGTAGATGCAGCATGCCAACATTGGATCAATCACATGAGTGGACTCATAACATGTCACATATTGCATGCCTGTTACCTTGAGAAGCATACAACCCTTGTCACACACTGTCTATTATTAAATTTGTCCCAAGGCCCTCAATGCTGCATCTGTATTACAGGGATGAGTGCCAAGGGATTTTTTTCAAGCATAGATCAGGATGCTTCATCAGGCTGTCTGTAGATCTGCTACAAGATCATATCTACACATCATCCCATAAACCAAAATGACCAAGTGTTCTAATGATCATTTATTGATCCTGGCCTCAACTGGTCAGTAACATGATATTCCATATTCCGTCATAGCCAAACTAGAAATTCAACTGGGGAGCCAAGGATATTGTTCAGATGGAGGACTGCTTGACCAGCAAGTCTGTCCAGTCTGTGAGTGGAGATTGGGGCAATTCATCTGCAGTAAGCCTACTCACACATTCTAATACTGGTGCCAATTCCACAGATATCTCACAAGGCCACAGCCAGCCAGCTTCCTGAGAGGCAATCAACCACTGGCTCTGTAGCTGCTTCCAAAATGCTGTTTCCCTCACTTGAACCTAATATACTCCTGTCAAATGTTACTATTTTTAGTCAAAAGAAT
>OZ026616.1:84178867-84181367 GCA_964020975.1 Hermodice carunculata | reverse complement strand
TTCTAATTCATAATATTTTTCATTGCTGTTATAATTAGTTGAAAATACTGCAACAGATGGCATTTGACCACCAGCCAGTTTTGGCCCATTTAAGGGCAAAAGATTAAGATGCCTATTTCAGTTTAATTTTCATCATTACATGTAGTTTAGTGCTGATAAGTGATAGACGGGTCCTTCAGAAAATGGCATTTTATGTATAAAATATGGAGTTATTGTTCCAAGTTTTAAAGGGACATGACCAGCGTGTATTTGTCAAAAAGCTACCCTGACTAAATATGTAAAGTGCCAAGAGGAAGCCCTGGAAAAGTATTTAATCATGTAGCATTTAGCCATGTAGATCATGTACATATATGGGTGAGGCCATGCATGAATGCAAGCTGCTGTAATTTCAGAGCCAAAAAGGGTTTTCAATGCATTGATGTGTGCATTTACACAATAAAAAAAAAAAAAAAAAAAAAAAAAAAAACAAGAGAAACAAGAATAATATAGATGGAAAGGTTGGAAAATATGCAGATCCATGTTTAAAGTAGTGTTGAACCCATCTTGGCTATTTTGCTTACGTTTTACAAAAATTGTTTAAATTTATATGTTGCCTTTTCCATTACAAAATCTGGCAATTATCTCAATTATGCAGCACTAAAAACAGAAAAGATATAAAGCCATGCATGTACAGGTATTTGCCACAGCATGGACCAGCATGCTTTTTTTTTTGGCAACCTCAGCCAAGTCAAGCAGAGTGACCTTCTGCCAGTCATGAGATCACACGACTTAACAACCCACTAAGTACTCCAATTATCCTCTCACTCATTGTTTTTTCCATCATGGCTGTATGAAACATGGACATGCAGACCCTACATTACATGTGTGCACATGAAATAGTTCTGGATTGTACCAATTGAAGATTTGACACTAATTTAGGACAAATTTATGATTGAATGAGTATCATAAAGGGCATTTAATAATCCAACAGGGCACAAACAATAAGAAACGTACCTTGGTGCCATACAACATCTAGTTATAGTGTATCCACATGTAGACAGTCCTGTCTGACATCAAAGGACTTTGACAGACAAGTGAAGAAACACCGAAACATCTAACAATCAGATTTTTGCAACGAAAAAAAAGAGTGGTTTGTAAGATCTTTGAAGTGGACAAGCACCAAAATGCTTAATGCTGCAGAATCTATGCATGAGCCATGAAATATTCAGTCAGGTTTGTCCATACATGTGCAAGAACATCATAGTAATACATGTGTACATGTAGCTTGATTAATGTTATCTTTTCTTCAAAAAAACTATTTGGAGCAGCAGCGCAACATTGTTACACTGTAGCTTCTGTGGTCTTTCATGGGCCACGCATGCTGGTGATGTCCACTTAAAAGTTAGAATGAGAACCATGTGTTTTAGATTTGAGTGTTTAATTCCCTGCAGAGCCCTCACATTAATGATAAACAGCTAAACCTATAGGTACATGTATACAATGGCCCTAGTCTGGCTGAACGCTGTACTCTTATTGGGCATCAAATGTGTCTGAGCAACCAAGAGGCCCCAATTGGGAAAATTACAGCCTTTCTCATATTGATTAGTAGCAGTCAATACAAGCTATAGAGCAAAGCTGTTATCTTTGCTCAGTTGGCCTTTGAAGTCTCAGGATAAAATCTGTACAGTCTTTAAGCATGCTGAAACCATCATGTTGAATTTTGTGGTTAATAAGTGCAGATAATAATTATTTTTTTTATAAAGACAGTGGCCCAGATATTTGGCTTTGAAGTTAAATTCCTGTCAGCTGTTGAGCATCACCTTAAATCTTTGAGGGCCAAGTTTTGGACTTAGACACCAGCTTTCCCTGGCATGCTTTGGGCTATATATTCTGTGAGACTATGGGTATGCCAGTACTTGAATGTTGGGCACACTTTTGGCTCTTATATTCGACAGGACTATATACATGTAGGTATGCCAGTACCGGAATGTAAGGCACACTTTGAGTGTTATATCGTTCAGGACTACAGGTATGCCAGTACTTGAATGTAAGGCACACTTTGAGCTGTTCTGTTCTTCAGGACTACAGGTATACCAGTACTTGAATGTAAGGCACACTTTGAGCTGTTACATTCTTCAGGACTACAGGTATACCAGTCCTTGAATGTAAGGCACGCTTTTGGCTGTTATATTCTATGGGACTATTGGTATGCCAGTACTTAAATGTTAGGCACACTTTTGGCTGTTATATTCATCAGGACTATAGGTATGCCAGTACTTGAATGGAAGGCACACTTTGAGCTGTTCTGTTCTTCAGGACTACAGGTATACCAGTCCTTGAATGTAAGGCACGCTTTTTGGCTGTTATATTCTACGAGACTATGGGTATGCCAGTACTTAAATGTTAGGCACACTTTTGGCTGTTATATTCATCAGGACTATAAGTATGCCAGTAGTTGAATGGAAGGCCTTTTTATAAAGAACATTAATATATTATCCATTGATAATTCGGAGAAGTTCAT